>PVJS01031671.1:0-23249 GCA_004027185.1 Glis glis | reverse complement strand
GTACTTTGGGAGGCAGAGACCACAGGAGGATCCGAGTGTAAGGCCAGCCTCAGCTCTCTCTCTCTCTCTCCCCCTCTCTCTCTCTCTCTCTCTCTCTCTCTCTCCCTGTCTCTCACTACCTAGTGAGGCCCTCCACAACTTCGTGAGACCCGGTTTCAAAATAAAGAATAAAAAATAGGGCCGGGGATGTAGCACGGAGGTAGAACACCCCTGGGTTCAATCCCTGGTACCGCAAAAAAAAAAAAAAAAGCATTCCATTGTGTGTATTTCCCATAATTTTGTAATCCATTCATCTGTTGATGGACATCTAGGTTGGTTGGTTCCATAATTTGGCCACTGTGAATTGTGCTGCTATGAACATGGGTATGCATATGATCCAGCTATACCACTAATAGATATCATACCAATGGGATTGTATCTAGAAAACAGTGACTATTTTAATGAAACCTCTTCCACCTGGACCAGGTGCACGGAGGGCCTCACTAATTGCTCCTGGGAGGGTTGGAGGCAGGGCAGGAGCTACCTGGGGAATGTTCAAGGAACCACCCACAGACCCAAGGAAGCGCCCCCTGGCCAGAACTTCTCAGAAGACCCAAATGTGGAGCCGGGCGTGGTGGCGCACGCTTGTAATCCCAGTACTTTGGGAGGCAGAAACCGGAGGATCTGGGTTCGCGGCCAGCCTCAGCGCTCTCTCTCTCTCTCTCTCTCTCTCTCTCTCTCTCTTTCTCTCTACCTAGTGAGGCCCTCCGCAACTTCGTGAGACCCGGTTTCAAAATAAAGTATAAAAAAATAGGGCCGGGGGTGTAGCGCGGAGGTAGAATGCCCCTGGGTTCAATCCCCGGTACCACAAAAAAAAAAAAAAGAAGACCCAAATGTGTACCATCTAGAGCCTCAGCCCCATCAACAGTCGGTTGTCCACCTCCCTGCACCCTGGCTACAGGCATTGTGCCCCAACTGTGTTCCTGTGGAGGCCATGGGCTGGGAGGTCTGACCACGTGTGTCTTTCATTTCAGACTGCTCTGCGATGACCACGGCAAGGTACCGACCCACCTGGGACCTGGCCCTCGACCCGCTGGTGTCCTGCAAGCTGTGCCTCGGGGAGTATCCAGTGGAGCAGATGACGACCATAGCCCAGTGCCAGTGTATCTTCTGTACCCTGGTGGGTCTCGGCTCAAGTGCATGTTCACCAGAATCTCAGGATGAGCCCTCTGCTCTCCCTTCTAGATGCACAAAGGAGATCTTTGGACTTGCTTTTGTGGGATGACTTAGGCCCCTCAATGAGGCTTTCACTTGGTTGTTGGGATTCGTCCATAAATCAGGCAGGTGCCCAAAGTAGATTTCAGTGACAGTTGCTTCGGGTGCAAAGACAATCCTTAAACGGGATTGTAGAAGCTAGTGACATGATTTAGAAAACCTGTCATAGCACGTGCTCTCCTTTGTCAGACAGGAAAATCTTTTCCACACCTCATTTTAAATTTAATTTAATAATTGCATGCTTGAGATTATGACAGGGCTAACCTAATGATTTTATATAGCTGGAATATGCAGTTATTAGTGTCATCTGTTACTGGTTAGTGCTAAACTAAAATTCTCCTTCTTAACATCAGATTTCAATGCCCTTAAGAGGTAGCCAACATTCCTCGAGGACAAATGATCTATTCTTATTGAATATAGGGGCTTCACACTCTTAGGTTTGGGTCTAACTCAAACCTAGAATTTTTATACATCAGAAGAGAAAAATCAGTAAAAAATGAGAAAGAAGAAACTGGGTACAATAGCATATGCCTGTCATACCAGTACTTCGGAGGCTGAGACAGGAGGATCGCAGATTTGAGGCCAGCCTTAGCAACTTAGCAAGAACCTCAGCAACTTAGCAAAACCCTGTTTCAAACTAAAAATAAAAAGAGGTGGGGGTATAGGTCAAAGGTAGACTGCCTCTGGGTTCAATCCCAGTACCAAGAAGAAGATGAAGAAGAGGAGGAGGAGGAGACTGATTTACTTTTAGTTCATCTCATTTAATTTTACTTGATTTTTCTTCCCATTTAAAGAACAGTGGAGCGGGGGGGGGCAAGTATACTCTTAAAAGCAGGAAGCAGAACAGGGTTACAAGGGCCTTGGGGAGGTGCGGGTCAAAGGCAGGAAGTTGCAGTTACGTGGGATGAATTGATTTCTGGGATCTCCTGCTCAGCATGGCAAACGCATTCAGTGCTGTATTGTGTACAGGAGATCAACTAGGAGGATAGATCCTAAGGGTTCTCACCCAAACCAACAAAGCAAAAAAAAAAAAAATGTGACTCTGTGCAGTGACGAGTACTTAGCTCTGTCAGGTAGTCACCTCCACGTTCACATACATTCAGGCATCGAGGTACTGGTTAGTGCTAAACTAAAATGTCTACTTCTTAACATCAGATTTCAGTGTGTACCTTAAGTACACAATTTTATTTGTCAGTTATATTTCAATAAAGCTGAAAAAGAAAATAAATACTGTACTTAAAATTTCTAAAAGTAGAGAAAAGGAAAGAGAGAACCTTTCTTCAAACTATTTAAAAAAAAATCCCGGGCTGGAGGGTGCGGCTCAGGGGTAGATCGCTGGCCTGGCACACTTGAGGCCGTGGGCTCCATCCCTGGCGCCACCGCTACAACCACAGCAACAGCCGCAGCAACACAACAACCAACAGCTAAAGACCATCGCTTCTGAATGTAATGCTATAGTAACTGGGAGCGACACAGCTGCCCGCGGGTTCTTCAAATGTCGAGGTTAGAATCTGTGGCTCAGACAGTCTTTCCTGCCTCTGTGCATGGAAGGCGTTTGCTCTCCTTGTCTGTATTTTCAGGCTTTATTTCATTTATGCCTCATGATTGCTCTGGGATATAGGCCCAGCACATAGCATCATCTCCATTTTATAGAGGAGAGTGAGCCTTCCAAACATTTAAGTCTACAGCGTCTGATTCCTTATTGATGTTAGACTCTGACTCTGTCATGGCAGAAGACTCTCTGGCTCGTTTTCTGTCCCCCAAACACACAGGGTAGCGCAGGACTCAGCTAATCAGCGAAGACTCACAGGTTGAACTGAAGCGAGCTCATCCCAGGGCTGGAGTTGACATCCAAGATGTGCTTCTCATTAAAGCCCCAGGGGAAGAGCTTCAACCCTGAGGAAAGGAAATTGCTTTTGACATTTTTCTGAGATGGGGAAGGACAGGAGGGAGGGAGGCCGTGGGAGAAGGAGGAGAGACAGATCTCCATCCAATTAACATGATGAACGGTGCTCATCTCATTTCTAGAGGATGAGCGAGGACCATGAGCATGTCAAGATGTGAGCTGCGCCAAATAATTAGCTCTGTGCAGAACTGCCTCCCTCTTGCCTGAAGGGACATCTTCCCCAGTCTCCATCAGGTGCACAGGTCAACAGGTCTCCTCTTCTGCAGGCGCCTTTGGACACACCCGCTGTCTCTGTGGTCACCCACGAGCTGTGGGGGGCCATGATGTGTGATTTCCTTTTGAAATACTAGTCTTTTTGGCCTTGCAGCCAAGACTTTTGTGTTGTCGTTGTTGTTTGTTTGTTATTTTTAGAGGACTGTAGTTCAGATAAATAAGCAATTCCCAGTCTGACGGAAGCATAAGTCAAGGAATGTGGAAGGGGGGGAGTCATCACTGTTTACTCAGAGTCGCTGCTAGGAATGCCAAGATGTGGCGAGACAGTTGTGGCTTCCCCCATAACTCTTCGTTCAAAGTTAAAGTGTTGAAAATAGTTCACCTTCTGTCTGCAGCTTGCTGTAGTGTGAAGCAAAGGGAGCCCCTGCGTGTTGGCTGGCGGAGCAGGGCAGGAGTTGCGCATGCGCCAGGATTCCTCCCAGCAGGAATCTTCTCCTCTGGGGACCTCAGCTCACCTATGCCACGGGCTGGTGATGGGGGACTCAGATACTGCCGCAGGAGATACAGCTGTTCTTTGCCAGGAGACAGACGGGGAAGGTATGTAGGGCTCTCCACCCAGTGCCATGAAAGGGCCTGGTGGACTGGCAGAAGCCTGCTCTAGAGCACCGGGCCTCTCCCACGTGGCAGTAATTCAGCATATTAATGGCAAAGATGGCGCTGGCGAATTCCTCGGAGGGAGGTCCTGCAGATAGCCCCACCTAGCCTCAGGAGGGCTGTGATAAGCAGTTACCTCCTTCCGTGCTCAGATGACAGGTGCCTCTACCTATGATAGGTTACAGGGGGGCGTGGTGACCTGACCTGTCGCGTGCCATTGGACCACACCCTACTGTTTGCGAGTTTCCTGTATTGCCTCTACTATAAAGGAGGGATTTGGCTTTCTAATAAACGAGATTGTGCCAGACATGTCTCCCGGTCCAAGGTATGTGTCTTTTCGGGCCATCGGCATGTGCCCCCCACCCCGTCAGCATCGCATCACTCTCGGGCTGGCCCCGGGAGCCTGGTGCCCCGACAAAGGTAGACAATTGTTTCAGACTGAAAGCAGGCACTCGAAAAATAAACAGTGACTTTAGAACTCAGTTCAGTTCTAAAGTAAATTTATCTCAAGGAAGAAAGGGTTGGGTAGGAAAACCATGAGCTCTGGAGGCAAGCATTCCCACGGTGACATGCCCGCTCTGTTTTTGACCTGAGGAGGCCTCATCAACCCCATCTGTGTAATGGAAATAAAATAAATTTACCCCCAAGTTCAAAGAGAAGGATATATGTAAAACATCTGTCAGGTGGTGTGTTCAGCGGGCGTGCGTCCCCCTATTTTGTTTGTGAGCTTGAACTTAGAACTGCAGGAAGAAAAAGAGTTGGGGGCAGCTTTCTCCAAATGAGTGTCCCCAGGAACATTTGTCCCCAAAGATGAATCCCATAGTGATTTTTGTGGCTCAGGAGGTTTGCTAAAACTTCATGCTGCACCCCTAGATCTTCTGTGTGCTCAAGTTCATGAACAGAGCCCCAGAAAGTCCCTGGTTAGCCATTCTGTCTAACCTGCATTCCCTAAATGTATGTGAGCAGAAAATGCCTATAATACAGACAGATTTGCCCAGGAGCCTGCAAGCCTGCTCCGAAGGCTGGCCTCCGGGTGAGTTCCAGGGCTCCCTTGTCATTCTGATGCGGCCACAGGTAGTCTGCGCTCTGGGTTTCTGTAGACGTGACCTGGATAGAAGTGTGGTGCTTTGACGAAGGATTTCAGGGGCTCCAGGGACTGTCCATCTGTGCACCTTCCAGGCCCTGTGCCAGGCTCTGGGAACTTAGAGATGATGAGAACTCTCAGATATCTCACCTGGTCCCATTTTGGCTGAGTGTGAAACGAAACTTTTAATAGCCAAACATGAACCTGAAGATTTGTGGGCATAAAAGTGAAATGTAAGCATCGCCAACAGTTTTTTTTTCTCTAAAATACAGGGAGGAGAGAAACGGTTTTTGACTTTTATGGCCAAATAAGGCAGCTCTGTCTTTGCCCTGAGAGCTAATTGCCTTTTCATTTTGTCAGTTACTAATAAAACCAGTGTGTATGGTGGCCCAGGAGATTCCTGGAGGACCAGAATCTAAAATGGGGCATACCAAAATCATTTGGTCTCCTCTCTACTTGTAGCATGTGGGACTTACGTTTAGAATGTTGATGTTGACTTATTGCTGTCGAAGTAGCTTTCAGTCTGACAGTTACCAGAATTAGAGATAATTTTTCTAATTCCAAAAGTGGGGATATGAGAGACTCCCAAAGGTGAGGTATCGCGGTCCCCAACTCATGTCATGGTAAAGGTGCAAATGTCTCATTTTCTATTAGTCCTTAAAAAAAAAAAGTCTAGTGAAGAACATTTTCTAGCCATGGCAAGACTAAATAAGCCAAATAAAGCAAATGCATTTATATGTATACATACATGCATATATACTGTTTTAAGCTAGAATCACACCTATTCTGATATTGGCTCTTTCTTGATGATGAGGTGTTTTTCCATTACAGTCTAGATAACAGAGTTTTGATAAATAAGCATGAAATTTTTTTTTACATAAAAATGTAACTTCAGTAGGCAAAACCTTTCCCACACAGGATGTACAACTATCATTAAAAAGCAATTCTTGTGGCTTAAGTTAAAAGTTGGGGCCAGGTGGTGAATCGCGTGGTGTGACCCAGCTCAGTCTTTGGGATTTGGACCAGGGTCTTCTTTGTTCTGCCTTTGCTGCCTGCTAACTGTGTGATTTTTCAGCAAGCTGCTTAACATCTCTGAGCCTGGGTTTCTCTGATCCACCTGAGGAACAAATTAAAGGAGATCATGTGTATGAAGAATTGAGGGAAGCTGGGCGTGGTGGCGCACACTTGTAATCCCAGTACTTTGGGAGGTGGAGACCGGAGGATCCGGGTTCGCGGCCAGCCTCAGCTCTCTCTCTCACTCTCTCCCTGTCTCTCTCTCTTTCTACTTAGTGAGGCCCTCCGTAACTTCATGAGACCCGGTTTCAAAATAAAGTATATTAAAAAAAAATAGGGCTGGGGGTGTAGCGCTGAGGTAGAACGCCCCTGGGTTTTATTCCCGGTACAGCAAAAAAAAAAAAAAAAAAAGAATTGAGGGGTCACATGGCTGGTGATGAGCGATACAAATGTCACTTCCTTCTCGTCCTGCACACTTCCAACGCCGCTCCCCTGTGTACCATGCAAATGCTGCAGAAACTCCAATCATCTGGGGAGTTGCCTTAGTTGCATCTCCTCTCCTAGACGTTAGGCCGATTGAGGCCATGGCCTGGCCTTATAGGTCTCTGTACCCTGGTCACCTTTGCATCGTGTGTACTGCGCATAATGGGTGCTGGTTCAGGTACGCGGTGGATGCTCATTCACTGAAGTTTTCAGCCTTAACTGAATACCTGCCTCATGCCGAGTGCACTGGACACACATAGGTCAGATTACATTCCCTGCCCACCAGGGTCTTTGGTCAGGAGGGCATCTGGGTTTTGGTTGTGGTCATTTGGGTTGAAACGTGCTATGTAGAGGTGCCTCGACTTAGGACGAGGTTACCTTCCCACACACCCATTTTAAATTGTAAATATTATTAGGTAAAAAATGCACTGAGATCACGTGTGGTGGCGCAGGCCTGTCATCCCTGTCCTTGGGAGGCTGAGACAAGAGGATCGCAGGTTTGAGGACCGTCTCAACAGCATAGTGAGACTCTCAGCAGCCTAGTGAGACCCTGTTTCCAAACAAAAAGTAAAAAGGATTGGGGATGTAGCTCGAAGGTAGAATGCCCCTGGACTCAATCTCCAGTAACACATACACACACACACACACACACACACACACACACTCACACGCACACATGCGTGCGCACACACAAATCCCTGAATACCCGTAGCCTCCTGAACATTGCAGCTCAGCCACACGGTCCCCTGGAAAGTATCAGTGTTTTCCCCAGGGACTGTGTGGCTACCCAGCCCTGTGAGAGAGGATCGGACTGCATATTGCTCGCTTGGGAAATGATCCAAATTCAAAATTCCAAGTAGGGTTTTTTTTACTGAATGCTTATCGCTTTTGTACCATCCTAGTGGAAAAACTGTTAAGTCAAAACACGGTGACATCGGGGGCCCTCTGTGTTTGACCTGTGAAGGATCAAGGACAGCTCCCAGGGAAAAGGAACCTGGCAGGAGAGTGGGAAGCTCCCGGGTCCTGTGAACCAGATCCTGGGACGCATGGACAGGTAGAGCCCTCAAGGGAACGAGGGTGCCCTGGTCTGATGGGACCAGAGTGGGAGGGCCCTGCTGACCTTCCTACCAGTTTTTGAAGCATAACAGTGACAATGCTCGTGGGAACTAGAGCCACTAGACAAAGGGCAGGGTCAACACGAATGAGGCAAAGCAGAGTGAACAGCTGGCCTTGTCGCCCGCAGAGTGGCAGCTCTGGTACCCCCTGCATCATGCTGCATCACAGGGAGCAGCAAGGCTGGACCCAGGGGACCCGCTTCCTGCACTCACCGTCTGCGTGAACAGCCCTGGCTTAGCTGGCCTGTGGGCGACGCAAGTCACCATAGACGGAGCATTCCACTATGAGTCATGAATTTGGGCTCATCTCCCGATTTCTTAGACTCCTCCCACTTCCTCAGTTTCCCACACTCTGGCCACTTGTCCACTACTTGGAGCTTCCCAACTCTTCTGACACCTGGTACTTAAACATAGACTCGCCTTTGCCCGACACTATGATTGTGTGTGCTGACCTAGAGCCTCCGCTGCAGGGTTTAGGAGCAGGCTTTGTTTTGATGTTTCACCATTAATTGGTATGTGGTGGCCCTTAGAAAACAAGCCTGTTTCTGGACTGTCAGGGACTTGGGTTCTCCGCGGCCCTCTCTGGTCTCCGTTCTGGTGATACCTGGGGCTGACAGTGTGCTCCATTCTGGTGATACCTGGGGCTGACAGTGCGCTGCCTCCTCTTCCAGGAGATGGGTCGCATTGATCGAAGGTCATCAGGTCCTGGGTTCATAGGTGAAATCACATTCCTGCAGCTCCAGGAAGGCGCTGTTTGCCAGCATGGACACTTTGGAGCTCATGGGCTATTTGCTCTGGGTTCCCAAGGCCACCCAGCGAGAGTTGCCTGCAGGGCTCCCATGAAGCTGTCTCGTAGGGCCGCGCTGGTGGAGCCCCCAGTCTCCATTACAGTTCTGCCAGGTCTGGCTCAGCTGTGCAGAGGCCCAGGCTCGGCAGTCCAGCTGCTTCACAGGGGGCTGCGTAGACAGCTCTGTGGCAGGTATCCAGCTCTTCTGCTGAGACACGGAGCAATGTCTCTGATCAGGTGTCTGGTTATTCTGTACATTTGCTGCTCATCTGAACATCCATCCCTCCAGCGCCTGTCCATACCTGCAGCACTGATCACTCACTACCCACTGGCAGGGTTAGGTATGAGAAATGGGAAGATAAATAAACAGTTCCTACTTTCAAAGGGCTTACCATCTGATAGAGGAGAAACCTAAGCCGCTCTTTAGTTACTGGTGGCTACGGACATACTGGAAAGCACTGAGGCTTCCGCTGTCCTGAAGAGCACCTAGTGTGTGGGACTCTGGAGCTACAGGGTGCTCCTCCTGTGTCCGCCAGGCTTATTCCAGGGTGCCAGGCCCTGAAAGGAAGGCTCTGGCCCCAACCCACAGCTGTAAGTGGGTGAGCTGAGATTCAAACCCTGCTCTGCGATTCCAGGGTCCTTGTTCCTTATACACTGTTCTTTGGTGTCCCACTGCTATTGTTTGGACCTGTCTGTGTGTAAATTGGGGTTAAGCCAAAGACACTCAGGCACCTTCGAGCACAGTTCCTGGGTGTCTCTACTGCTGGCCGGGTCCTCAGTAGCCAGTAAGCCCTGGAGGAGAAAAGAGGCACCATTCAGACCGGCCATAGTCGGGCGTGGCAGGTACATCTCTGGCCCATTTCTCCTTGGAAGAAACTTTTGATACAATGGAGGTGTCCTGGCAAATCAACAAGCTGTCTCTTCAATAGCTCTCCAAGCATTGGAAACTGCAGTGGAAAATGAAATGCCTGGAACATTCTGTGGCTGCATTGCCTCTTCCCCGTCTTCCCTTCGGGGAGTTGATGCCTCTTTCCTGGAATTTCTTTGTCCCTTGAGCCAACCTTTCATCTCCTGAAGTCTCCCCTGGCCCCAGCCGGAGGGACCCCCCCCATCTCCACCTTGCAGTGGCCAGTCATGAGGATTTGGTGTCTGGGATCAGCTTTGCCTTTCCACAGTCATGTTCTGCCTTGAGTCAGACTTGGCTGGTTCAAGACATACAATCCTTTGTTCTACCACAGAAAATACCATAACATAAACTCCTTAATAAATGATTGCACATGAAAAAGCTCTTCATGGAGGAAGAAATAGGCAAAATATTCCAAATCCAACCAACACACACCATCGACTTCAGAGTCGGGTGCACATAGCTTCAAGAGCTAGCACCTGTGCTTACAGAGCATGCCTTTGTGCTGCCCTGAGCCTTGCTTTCCTCATCTATGAAATGGGAGTGATGACATGTCCCAGATCCTCATGCATGTTTATTTGGTAGCGTAGGTAAAGTGACCAACACAGAGCTTGGTGCTTAGAAGGCTTTTTTGGTGGTTGTTGTTGGTGGCGATGGTACTGGGGATTGAATCCAGGGGCAATCTGCCTCTGAGCAGATATTTTTGTTTTGAAACAGGGTCTTGTTAGGTTGCTGAGG
Organism: Glis glis; assembly: GCA_004027185.1. Lineage (NCBI taxonomy): Eukaryota > Metazoa > Chordata > Mammalia > Rodentia > Gliridae > Glis > Glis glis. The sequence goes on along the minus strand of PVJS01031671.1, from coordinate 13,097 downwards.
GTCTTAATAAGTTGCTGAGGCTGGCCATGAACCTGTAATCCTCTTGTCACAGCTTCCCAAGTTCTAGGATTACAGGCGAGTGCCACCATATCTGGCTCTGCGAAGGCTTTTCATTACTGAAAGATACAGTAGATATGATAGTTAGAATCTTCATCACTCTTTGCTTTTGGACTGTTCATTTATTGTTACAGAAATTTCTCGGCTTAACTATGATTTATTAATGTGCTTTTATTGGTGCATTATGGTCTCACATCATAATGTAAATCATGTTGACATTGACATACAAGCACTCGGTTAACTATGATTTAAAAAAAATTTTGTGCTCGTTTCAAGACATCTTTTTGCTATTAGAGCTTTGGAGTGAAAAACACGACCGTGGGTCATGACCCACTTCATATCTGGAAGAAGACTGGATTGTTTTTGATGGACTCAATGCACTCAGACCCGCATCTGTCTTTCGGTAGTAAACACACTGACATTCCCAGGACATAATCATGTCGCACGTTGCACACAGCGACGCCTTCCGCTGGCAATCGGGGTTCACTCTCAGCAGCTTTCAGCCAGACGTGACTCAGTCCCCGTTACCAAACACAAGGTCTTGAACAATGGTGTTTAGAGACTCCCCAGGGATGTATTCTGCACACCTGTTTTAATTGTTGTATTTTGCTTCTTAGGGAGAATAATGGTCTGTCATTATCTCCTGTTCCTATGGATGTTGTCAGAGTTTTCAGCATTCCAGTGGTTTAAGACATTCCAGAATCCTCCAGGGATCCCACTGAGACAAATGTAATGGTGAAAAGTAAAATAATTATCTTGTTGCTAAGGGTGTGGGTTTTCTTAATGCCTGTAACTGTCAGAAACACATCGCTCAGTGGGGCAGACGAGACGACCACAGCCCCTGCTGGCTTAGCTGGTGCAGTGTACAGGAGCCGTGCTGCTGCTCATAGACTTTATCTATCACTGTGACAAAAGCCCAGAAAGATGGGCACCCTGTTTTCTCACTGAGGGAGCTGGTGCCTAAATGCTTAGGGTAACTGCTTTGTGGCCTCTGGAGAGGGGGACCGGGATTGCTGAGTCTGTCTAACTCCAGAGACTATGAGGGTCTTGCTCCCGCCTCCTGTTGCCCTCACCATAAACAGGACACGCCACTTCTCTGCCAGCTGTAAACAGGCCACGGTGGCAGCTCTTTTCCATCCAGTAAACTAAGAGGTATCGCCTCACAACAGGTCAGCGGTGACGCCCAGAGCCTTTGCGCTGGTGACGATACGTTCATCTCTGGCAATTCTGCCATCTGGTGCTTGAAACAGAGCTCCAAGACTTGGCTTGTCTACAGTCACTTCTCTGGAAAATCCCTTCATAAACGATGGGTTGGCAAAGGTAGATGTATCTGTGGGTCTTCTACACTTAGGGCCCCTGCAGTCCTCAGAGCTCCAGCAGATCAAAAGAATGCAGGCTGAAGAAGGGCAGGGGCCTCCTCTTAGAGACACTGACGTTGTAATTTGCACATGAAGTTATAGCTCTGGAGAAAAGATCTGGGGCATAGCTCTTTCAGGGATGGCCTTGGTTTCCATTTTTAAAAGAAATTTCTATCCAGAGTCTTTGATAAATGATGTATATTATGCTTTGCTGGAATGGAGAGAATTAGCCATTTAGAGCCAACTCTATGTCCTGAGCTTATACTCTTTTTCATGTATTCTTCTAGGCTTTTTTTTATAATTCCACTGTAAGGTAGATTAAACAATTCCCAATTGCAGATTGGGAAAATGAGGCTGACAGAGAGAGACAGTAACAGAGTTGGTCCAAATGTAGAACAAGCAGGAATTGCAATTGGCCAGCAGTTGGGCCCCATTCATTAATAGAGTCATGCATTCTTACAATGGAATGGATCATACATTTTGGGGGGAGGTGATGGCTTAGCAAATACAGCTCATGATTTTTCTTGAGTATAGTCTTGTAATAGTGTTGTTATAATGTTATAGTAGTGTTGCTATTATGAACATCAACATTATTCTGGAACCATGTTGAAAGTTTATTTGAGGATGCTACTGAGGTATTTAACATTGCTTTCCTTCCCCTTAATGGCTCCAGTTTAATATACTCTTTGAGTCTTTGAGTCAGTTCCTCCAAGTTTCTATCTCTGCTCTTTCTTCAAGTGACCCTAGCTGGTGAAGTCCTTGCTGTTCATAATGTGCTTTCAGGAAAACATTGGATAACTAGGACTAGTAGACTTGGTAAAACAAGAGTAAGTTGATATGGGAAAATTGGTCCTTTTACATTAACCATACCTGTGTCTTCTACTTGATCTCTTTTGAGTTACTTCAGACTTTAAGTGACTCCCAAGAAGGTAGGGTTGGTAGTCAGTAATCGCTAGGTAAGTGAGGTGTCATGAGTGAGTGTTGCCCGGTGTAGATGGGTTCTCAGCAGGAGAGTATGGTCAACTTGGGTTTGAGCTGAGGTTCTTTTCTCACTGTCTAGGTAAGCTAGCAAGTTTCTTCTTCAGTGACTCAATTTTCACATCTGAAGGATGGAACAGTTATACTTCTCTTGTAAGAATATTCTAAGGATAACATGAAACAATGGAAGAGAAATGATGTAGTATGGCTCCTAACACCCCCTGTGTACTTGAGAAGAATCACTTCCTAGACACTTTTGCTGCTTCCCTTCTTGCTGTTGGAGATTGGCATTTGTGCTTGCTGAGGATCTGTCTCAATCAACTTTTTCACTGCTGTAATCCCAAACCCCTGACCACCACAATTTAGAGGAAGGAAGATTTATTTGCTCACAGTTCTGGAGATTTCAGGGGTTCAGTCCATGTTAGGACAGGTTTCATCAGCAGAGCTCAGGGCATGGTACAAGGAGGAGAGAGAGAGAGAGGGAGAGAGAGAGAATGAGAAAGCAAACATCATAGAGGGGGGCCAGATACAGAGAGAGGGCGCAATGGGATTCAAGGACACAAGCACAGTCCCCAAGGTCACACCCCTAGTGACCCACCTCCTCCAGCCATACCCCACCTGCTCGGATTACCACTCAGTAAATCCATTACAGTGGTTTTATCCACTGATGAGATTACAACCCTCATGATTTAATTATAACATCTCTCAACATCCCTAGTGCAGATCAGGTACTCGATAAATATTTGGCAAATGAGGAAACCCTCTAAATCTCTAATTTGGTGGTTGCAATGAGCTGTGCAGTAAAAAAATATAAAACTCTAATGGAACTATAGATGCTTGATGGGTCATTTTTTTAATGCTTCACTGTGTCTTTGACATTAAGGAAGTAACGATGTTTACAGATAATTTTCTGCTTTTTCTTTCAGTGCCTGAAACAGTATGTTGAGCTCTTGATCAAAGAAGGACTAGAAACTGCAATCAGCTGCCCTGATGCTGCCTGCCCCAAACAGGGCCACCTACAGGAGAATGAGGCATGTGCTAATGAGGAATCTGGGTTTTCAGATGTGCTAGTACCCTGTTTCGCTTATCAGGACATTGTGGGTGCTGTGTAGGCTTGTGCTGCATTATACTCTAAACCTCAGCTTGTTATATTCCTTGTCTGTATTTTTTTTCTTTTAGATTGAGTGCATGGTTGCTGCAGAAATTATGCAAAGATATAAAAAGCTACAATTTGAAAGAGGTAGGTGGTCCAGTATCTTAGCCAGTTATGATGCCTAGAACAGAATGTAGGTAACTTTGGGGGAAACTCTTTTAGGAGATAGAGTTGTATACTATTTGATAGGAGTGAAAGAATTGGTGTAAACTGAATTTCTGCAATTCAGCTAACATTTTGAATTCTTGGAACAGCTCACCGTTTGAAGGCCTCACCTGGTGATCTATTTGGTAGCCAGAAGAACTCATGTAACACCATTTATTTACGAGGAATTGGGGCTTCCTGGAATAGATTAAAGAGTTATGTCCTTCAGGGATATTATTCTTCTGCCGGGTAAAGGTCTAATGGTTTCAGGGCTAACCTCTCAGACCAGCCCTGAATTGAAACAACACAAAATCATGGAAGGAAGTCTGAGACTAAGCATAGTAGTCATAGTACCTGTAATGACCGTTGTCCCAAGATCAGCCAGGATCCAGATGTCCAGCCTGCTCTGATTCACTGCCTGGTATAACCGAGATGGTGGTGCTGGTAGATAATCGAGCTCTGTGTCCAGTGAGAATCATAGCCCTGTGAGGCTGATATCTAGAAAGACTCACCAGTCTCCCTGATTTCTAAGGTTAGTGGATGGTTGAGGACCAGATCCCCCTACCCTTAATCTCGACCCCTTCCACCAGGTCCTGCATAGTTCTCCTTGCTATAGCTTGGTCTGATAATCCCTTCTGGGATCTTGAAGGAGAACCGCATGGTGTGAATCAGCAGTAAAGAGAGTGTGCCCAAAGTAGCATTGACTTTGTCTGGGGATCACATTATGAAGACGTAACCGGGTTGAATGTCCAGGAGAGATCGTTATGGTTGCTCTCTGAAGTAATCCAGATCGTACCATGATATGTGAAAGAGGCCATGGACCCCATTTGTCCTCATTTGGGTAGCCATTCTGGCCCTCAGGTTCGTCTGCAAAAGAGCAGAGTAAGAGGTGTGTGCAGGTGCCGCTCCTCCCGCAGGACCTCGCTGCGGTTGCAGAGGTCCACTGGTCTCCCTGGACAAGGTCTGGTCTGCAGTAGGGCTTTGCCACCCAGCTACAGACTAGGTGTTTACATGAAACACACAGGTGTTTACAGGTGTTTGCAGGTGTTTACATGAAAACATCATGGAGGTGGGGGAAAGGCAGAGTGGACCAGATACGTGTCTCCGCATGCTTGTGGGTTTACTTTTATATTTTTAAGTTTTTTAAAGAAATCCTAAAGATAGCTATATTTCCTTCTGAGGCATCTCAAACAACAACAGCAACATGATGTGTGTGTCCAACTTAATAAAAAATCAAACAGGACTTTCGATGGCTTTGAAATTTGTTTTCAAGAGATAATTTCTTTTTTTTTTTTTTTTGCGGTACCGGGGATTGAACGCAGGGGCGTTCTACCTCCACGCTACACCCCTGGCCCTATTTTTTATCCTTTATTTTGAAACCGGGTCTCACAAAGTTGCGGAGGGCGTCACTAGGTAGAGAGAGAGAGACAGAGAGACAGGGAGAGAGAGAGAGAGAGAGCTGAGGTTGGCCGCGAACCCGGATCCTCCGGTCTCTGCCTCCCAAAGTACTGGGATTACAAGCGTGCGCCACCACGCCTGGCTTAAGAGATAGTTTCTTTAAATGGCATGTAGCATTACCTTTGGGGCAGTTCGTAGCTTACATATAATGATATGCAATGCTGAAATCAGTTTGGAGTGAGATAAAAATCGATGAATTTGAATTTCTGAGACTTTTAGTCTCTTCTGAAAATATTTTCCAGAGAAAATCTTGACAGAAACTGGGGGTTGATTGAGTTACGAGAATATGAACTTTCTATGACATTGCATTTAAATGAAAAATGCAGCTGGGTAAATTTCCTACCTAATGATTTCAACTTATTCTTTAAGACGTTGGCTCAGTCCACGAAGCTTTTCTCTTGCATTAAAGGAAAGATAACTTAGGTTAGAAAAATACCTCTCAAACACATCACTTGAAAACAATTTACTGACATTGTGCAAAACGTTTTTATAAAAAGGATAAAGATTAAATGCCACAAAAGACCTGTCCGCATGAAATGTGAGAAAATCAGAGCTGAAATATAGTGATGGATGATAGCCAGTCCCTTGAACAAGCTTGAAGATGTGAGCAGAAAGCAAATTTTGACTTGGTCTATGCCTTTTAAATGTAGTCAGTGGGAGGCATCTTAGAAGGAAACTCATTTCAATGATTTCATGACAACATTTAGTTACCAAAAAATCCTGTCCTGAGCTTCCAGTGCAAATGTGTCTTTATTTAGACTTCGTGTATGTCATCTGATTTAGTAGCCTTGATTTTAATTTAACTTCTCCGCTCCCCTAGATGAGGCCTTTGGCAAGAAGGAAACAGGATAGGGGGCTTGGGAGCTGCTTTTCTCCCTGTGAGCCTTCCCTCCCTCTGGCTAACTCCAGGGTCTTAGCGGTGATGGCTTTGGAGAGAGGCCCACGGGTCACACTCCCCTGTGTGGCACCCTGGCGCCCACCATGGGAGACTGCAAGTGTTCTGTCTGCGTCCATCTGTTTGGCATCTCATGCCATCCCAAGACAGGGACAGGTCTTCCTCAGTTCTCTACCCACTGCCAGGGGAGTGCCAGCTCAAAGGAATAATGCAGTCAAGTCTTACCTTGTGTTATTTTGTTTTCAAAATAAAGCAGATCTCAGACAGATTAAATAATATGCAGTTGACCACCACTAATCAGGCCTGACTAGTCAATGACTCCTGAGATTACACTGTCTCCCAGCAGGGCCCCACCCACAGCTGTGGTCTGGTACTAGGGCACCAGCCAGCCCTGGGCCATGCAATCTATGAGGGTGTGCACAGCGCTGGTCCTTCACAGCAGGCATCTGGAAGCAAAATCTGTTTTACAAAAGAAAACCACCATCTAGGAAACATTGGGCATATTTGTTATTAGAGATTCATAGGTCTGTGTTTCATTAAGATTAGTCAAGAAACAAATGTAAACTTCAATCTCCCATAAAGATGTTACAACAGTATTAGTACATCTTTGGGAGACTGGAGTTATGATTAATTGCCTTCTATTAGTCCAGAAATTGTTTGCCTTGTTTGAAAATTTGTCTCATATATATATATATATAACATACATATATATGAGATATAATACACTTTGTCTCATATATATATATGAGATATAATACACAATGCAGATATAATACTATACATATTATACACTATTCAGATATAATGCTATATATGTATCTTATATATATGACATATAATATACTATACAGATATAATTATATACAGATATAATACACTATATAAAGTACAGGGTAAACTGAGGTTATTCTTAGACACACATGTAATAGAGAGCTAGATGGATAGGTACATATATACATTCTGAAAGGAAACACTTTGGGATGCTGCCTGCTGTGGACTTTGTTGTTGACTGAGTCCTGTCCTGCATGCACAGCTGGTAGAATTGGGCAGTGGGAAGGACGATTAGGCTATTAATAGAAGCCTGGGGCTGCGTTCCCAGGCCCGATGGGCTGGGCAGCTCACGAAGGATGCTTGCAGTCAGCAGGTTGGGCAGATATTCATCCTTTACGGTATTCATAGGGGATCTCTCTAGGTGGGGATGACAGTGCCATGCCACACTCTATGAGGACAAAAGTCACAAAATTGAAGTCTTTTCCATGGACACCTTCACTGGGTCTCTCCTCCCTTCCATGCCAGGGTGTAATAATTGGGGCCTTCCTGGAGGAGGGAGCAACATGGTCTTTCCCACTGCTGCATGGGGGCTGGGATTCAGGTGGTGCTCTTGAGGAAGTATGTGGGGAGGTGGCCTGCATTGGGAAGTTGGCCCCCTCCTGATATCAGGTCTCACGAAGTTGTGGAGGGCCTCACTAAGTAGCTGAGGCTGGCCGCGAACCCGGATCCTCCGGTCTCAGCCTCCCAAGTACTGGGATTACAAGTGTGCACCACCACGCCCAGCTCTGAGGGCTTTAAATATGATGATGATGATGATGATGTTGATGGTCAATCAAAGTGAGATGCAGGTTCCCCAGCTTTGGAGCTCCTTTATGGTCAAATTCTCAGCCTCCCACCAGCCCTATCAGCACGATAGTTTTGCACCACTAAATAATTCACCTTTTTAATTAAAAAGGCAGCAGTGGTTCTTTTGGGTCAGGATTCAGCCAGCCATGGCCAGTAGGCCATCTAGGGCTGCTGTCATTGAAGTTTCCCCAGAACCTCCATTTACAGATCATCTGTGACACTTTTAACACCAACAGCAAAGCCAAGTAGAAGCCACAGAAACCCAGAGTCCACGTGGTGCACAGAGACTTAGGTCATCACTGTCTAGCCCTTCACCGACTTGGCCAGCTTCTGCATTCTATGATCAGGTCATTATCAAGGTTAGGTCTAAGGAGAGCTCGTTCCTAGAGCTCTGAAATCTGGCTTCCCCATTGGTTGGGGAACATGGTAACCATACCAGGGCACACACATGTATGCACGTTGGTAGTCAGTACACCAGTGCTGGTGATTTAGTAACTAAATTTCTGCCTGTTCCACAATGGTATGTCCAGAGAGGTTTGGGTCCCTTCCACACCTGGCCTGTTACAGATTCCCAGTGCATCTAGCTCCTGTCTTCAGTGTCTTCAATACAGGTGAGCTGAGCCAGTCTGGCTGCCAGTCACAGGACTGAGAACTTTGCAAGGACCTTTGATTGCTTTCTAAGTTTCTTCAGCAAAGTTCAGTTCTCCTGAGATTACTTCTCAAGGCCAGCCCTGCCGAAAAGCTTAGGAACCAGTGGTCTACCTGAAGGCCTTTGAAAACAGCCCTGTAATCCATTGGCCTCCAATTGAATTTTGGCAGAATGCTAGCATTCCCTGTGGTTTCCTCCCAGCGCGCCCTCATTGAGAAGTCAGCGTCTGCCAGGCAAGAGGGAGAGTGGAAGGAATAGCCAGGCACACTGTGAAGGGCAGCTCAGGACAAGTCGCTTAGACACATGCACATTCTGAACAAGGATATGAAGGAATGGGAGTGTTGGCATGTCCTTTTTTCATAAATAAACTTACTGATTCTATGAAATCAAACTTCTTGGTAACTTGGGCTCCAAATTAGAGGTAAAGCTCTGCTGGTAAAGGATTAGTTTCACATGTTATTTACCTCAGGGCTTACATTTAAATTTGGGAAGAGAGACAGTCTTAGGCAGTTGAACCATCTGGTTAGAAGACTAACTCAGCCATTTTCCTTCATTCCTTTCTTTCCATCCTTTAACAAACATTTTTCTGAATGCCAGCTCTGTGCCTAGCATTGGGCCTGGTGATGAGATCACAGTCCTGACTTACGGAGCTGTGTCTTCACGACAGAGGGGAAGGCATGGTGCTGGTGCTTAGAGAACCCAGTGGGATGGGCAGGTGCAGCTTTCCAGAGTGTGGGGTCCTAGAGCTGTGAGCCAGGCATGAGGGTAAGCAGTGCATCCCAGGGACCTCAGGTGCACCAGGCACAGGGGCGGCATCCCTGGGGACATTTGGTATGTCTGGAGATCTGTCACTGCCCTGTAGGAGCAGGCTTAGAGGTGAGGAGGGACTGGAGCAAAGGCAGAAGAGCAAGACAGGCAGCACTGGGAAGGGCTGACTCTCCAGCTGCCTTACCTGGACGTCCTTTCTCATTGCTAAATGGGTTGGGAGATACTCTGATAGGACTGCTCCTAGCTACCCCCATGAGTAATCTTGCCCTCCCAGGTCTGATTCACCATTTTGTCTCCTTGTACTAGAGGTGCTCTTCGATCCATGCCGGACGTGGTGCCCAGCGTCCACCTGCCAGGCCGTGTGCCAACTCCAGGACCTGGGGCTGCAGAGCCCCCAGCTGGTGCAGTGCAAAGCCTGTGACATGGAGTTCTGCTCTGCCTGCAAAGCCCGCTGGCACCCCGGTCAAGGCTGTCCAGAAACCATGCCCATCACCTTCCTTCCAGGGGAGACCAGGTACCCTCCCTGCATGAGCTGACGCGGAAGGTGTGGGCTGGGGGCTGCGAGCTAGAAAAAGGAAAATGTCTCTGGGGAGGATGTGGCTACAGGTCACGCAGCCTCAACACACATGCTACACTACCTCTTGAGGTTCACTCACTTACTTGTCTGATGGTGTATTTTTTGAGAACTATTTGACAGGCACTATACAAGGCCCTGAAAGCATAAATATGCATAAGAAACACTCTACACTACCTGCCTGGAGCATCAAATGGAGGGGCAGTTCAGTGCCCTGCGGGGTTTTAAATTCTGTGACATGTGCAAGTTTTCTAAGACTTCACTGTGTCAAAGGAGACACAGGAATGCAGGAACAGGAATAGGGTGGTGGTTATCAATGCCAGAAGGATCAGCAAGAACAGGTTTGCAGCTGCCTCAGGCCAAGGAAGCTATGTCCCCCTAAAATTCTGAGTCTGTGGGAAGGAGATGGGAAACCTGGGTGTTCCTGCCCTCTTCCTCCCTGCAGCCAGGTGTTGTTCACCCAGGAGGACTTTGCGCCTTCGTAATGTATACCTTGACATTTGGTGGGATGAGCCATGAGAAGCTGATCATATCCAGATCCTTCTTTCCAATAAGATGTGCACTGTCCCATGGTTCAGCTAGACAGGTGGCCGTGTTCCTGAAGGAGAGACTGCTGTGACTGCCCACCACCCACCACAGGGGATTCACTGGGTCCGTCCCATTCTCCCCGTGCCACACCCTGTTCTCCAGCACAAGACCCTGCGCCCTGTGTGGTCCAGTCGCAGGTCTGTTTACCGTTCCCACAGCATACCCTGGGTCACTCTTGTTTCTGTATCTGTAGCGCCCCTTCTCCACCCTCCTGCTTCCCACAGAATCTCCTAGCCAGCCTTTGGGGCTCACGGCCCCTCTGCCCATATTCACAGTTCCCAGCTCAGGGTTGGTGACTCCACCTCTTCCTGTTGGAGATTGTCCACCACATCGATTACTGTCCTGGGCCTGTAGTGTTTCAGTTCATCGGCCTGTGTGGTCGATTATTCCATCAGGGTGTGTGTATGTGTGCGTGTGTGTGTGTAGACTCCAGACTGGCATACATTGGCCTCAAATGCCAGCTAGAACTGCTTCACTTAGACTCAGGGTCTTAGATGCTTTGAAGCTTTGCTACAAAAAACACACTTCTTGTTCAGTTGGATTAAAAAGAATCAGGAGAGCTTAATTTCCAGGGTGGGAAGAGGTAAATAGAAGGCAGATGTGGGGCATCCACCCTGTGAAGCAGACAGGCAGCTGTTTGAAAGGGAACTTCCCATGAGGAGAGTGCCTGGGCTCCCACTTGTGTTCTGCAAGAGGCAAAGAACTGAGGAAGGAAAGCACCCCCTCCTGGTGGGGCAGGAGGCCCCGGTCCTGACATCAGTAGAGAAAGCTTTCCTAGGATAGAAATGGTGATGTTTGGAGCCTGGTGACTTTGCTTTCTTCACTCATGATAGTCTGCCCTTATAAATCATCCCACAGGGCAATTTAACCCAAAAGTTACAAGCCTTATTTTGTGCAAATTTAAAAATGAGTACAATTGGCTGGGCATGATGGTGTACGCTTGTAATCCCAGTACTTGGGAGGCTGAGAAAGGAGGATCACAGGTTCACAGCTAGCCTCAGCTACTTAGTGAGGCCCTCTGCAACTTAGTGAGACCCTGTTTCAAAATAAAGAATAAAAATAGGGCTGGCGGTGTAGCTCGGAGGTAGAATGCCCCTGGGTTCAATCCCCAGTACAGAAAAAAAAATACATTTCACATAAAAATTGGGACTTTGGGCTTTGCTGAGCCTAAGTTCCCATGTGGGAGCTGAGCAGCTCTGCCTCCCTGGATGGGGCTTGTGGGGAAAACCACAGTCTTTATCATGCCCTCTTGTCTCCCCGGAACTGGGGCTGTCAGTTGTCATTCATAACTGAAAACACACTCGGTTGTAGTAGAGTTTTTTCTCTAAAGGTTAGATCTTCCATTTGCTCTTGTTTCTGTCCCTCACTTGGTTGGCTCCACTCACAGCATCACCTGCGCCCCTTGAGGCCTTGGAACAAGTGGATTGTGGTTAAAACACCTCGCACTCTTGTCTTATATAAATTTGGATATATAGAGATGCCTCCCTTTTTAAATTTGAGTCTGTGGTAAGACTTATTATTAATAATTTTAAACGCAATCCAGATACCAGGAGATTCTTGAAAACCATGTGCATTTTTATGCAGAATGCAGTGCAGCAGAAACTACATTTTTTAACTGCTGTGTGTGTGTGTGTGTGTTTGTGTGTGTGTGTGTGTTACTGGGGATTGAACCCAGGGGCATTATACCTCTGCGCTACATCACCATCCCTTTTTTGTTTTTTGGTGTTTTTTTTTTTTTAAACAGGTCTTGCTTAGTTGCTGAGAGTCTCATTAAGTTATGGGAACTGATCTTGAACCTGTGATCGTCCTTTCTCAGCCTCCCAAGTACTGGGACTACAGGCTTGCGCCACCATGCCTGGCCTGTTTTTATTTTGAACTTCTCTCTGAGACATTCTCGACACACTCCAGTGGTCTTGCCTTGGTGTGTGCCATTTCTTTTAAATGCTTGTGGGTCACATGAGAACAATGGTTTCATTATTTTTAGGTCCCACCTGGTGTTTACATCAAAACAGTTTAATCTGATAGCCAACCTCAGTCAGGGGATTTGGTGCCTCATGCCTGGTGGCTCTCTGCAAGCTCCAGTGTTGGAGGCCAGGGGTCCTGCGTGGTCATGGCTCTCTCTGGGTCTCATTGGAAGCACCTGCAAATATGTTGTGCCATCCACCCTTATGACAACTCTTGTTCATTCTAAATCTCATTCCCTGAAGCCGGATTGGTGTATAGTTTGCTTTTTTTTTCCAGTACTGGTGATTGAACCCAGGACATTCTACCTCTGAGCTGCACCCCCAGCTCGATTGTTATTTTTCTTTATTTTGAAACAGGATCTTGTTAAGTTGCTGAGGGTCTCACTAAGTTGCTGAGGCTAGCCTCCAACCTGTGATTCTCCTGTCTCAGCCTCCCAAGTACTGGGATTACTGGCATGTGCCACCTCTAATCCAGCTGTAGTTTACTTTTAAATTAAAGAATTTGAGCTGTAGTTTGCTTTTAAATTAAAGAATTTGAACTAGAGACAGTTTTGTTACCTTGCAGTTATAGTACTAAAAATAACTATGACTTAGTGCTTGTCATGCTGGCTTTTGGGCTCTTGCACCTGACACGTGAAAACCCTGTAGTCCTCATGATAGTCCTTAGATGAGTGCTGGTTGCCAGGTTGGTATGTTTGAGGGACAAGGAGGCAATGATGGAGAAGTCACCATAGAACATCTAGGATTTGTCTGTGTCTCAAGCCACACCCCCAGCCTGTGCTAGCCACACCCCCGGCCTGTACTAGCCACACCCCTGGCCTGTGCTAGTCACACCCCTGGGCTGTGCTAGCCACAACCCCGGCCTGTGCTAGCCAGACCCCCCACCCCCGGGCC
>PVJS01031670.1:0-23256 GCA_004027185.1 Glis glis | reverse complement strand
AACGCCCCTGCGTTCAATTCCCGGTACCGCAAAACAAACAAACAAAAAAAAAACAAAATAAAGTATAAAAAATAGGGCCGGGGGCGTGGCGCAGAGGTAGAATGCCCCTGTGTTCAATCCCCGGTACTGCAAAAAAAAAAAAAAAAAAACCTAAAGATAGCAAGGGCCTTATGCCTTGCTCTTAGAGATTACCCACAGCCACGCTGGCTGTCATCAGTGCCTCTGTTTCCCTCCTATTCTTCGTGACTCGGCCTCAGTATGAGAAAAGCAAACTCCATGTGTCACATCAAAGTGCCCATAGTTGATAGACGACCAATACAGCCCAATACAATAGGGGCAAAAACAAGGTAGATTAGTGACCTCTGCGCTTAGTAAGTGCACTTAGTAGACTAGAAGGCACCACCTGCCTAAGGAATAAGTTATGCCTAAGAAATAAGTTACTAGCTCGTTGCCTTGGTAACACTAATAAGAACATACTAATGTGGAAACTATTTAGGGGCCGGGGTCGGAGGGAGGGGAGAGTTCCACTTTCGGGCTCTCCAGCGTGTCTTCCAGGCACGCTGCTTTTCCTCTTCTCTTTTCTATTTCCTACTGACTTTGTAATAAAATTTTGTTAAAGCTGCAACCGAGCCGCCTGTTACTTTTAATTCCTCTCTTCAGACGATCTGATCTGAATTGAAGGGAACGAGTCCACAGCGCCGCTCCCACCATAACAGGTCTATATTTTTATTTTACTTTGCTGCATGTGGGAAATCCTTCCCTTCCCTCCCTCCTTCCCTTCACTTCCCTTCCCTTCCCTTCCCTCTTTCCCTCCCTTCCTTCCTTTCTTTCTTTTTTGTGGCACTGGAGATTGAACCCAGGGCATTCTACCTCCAAGATACACCCCCAAGTCCTTTTCATTTTTTTATTTTGAAATGGGGTCTCGCTACATTGCTGAGGCTGGCCTCCAATTTACCATCCTTCTGTCTCAGCCTCCCAAGTACTGAGATTACAGGTGCGTGCCACCACGCCCAGCTGTGGGAAATATTTGATACCTTATTCAAGTCATTAGAACAATGAGTCCCAGAGTTTGACTCAAAGCACCCCTTAGGGTTCCCCAAAACTCAGCAGGGCGTCAGTGTAGTAAAAAGTCTTTTTATAACAACATGAAAAGATTCTTTGCCCTTTTCATTATCATTCCTTCATGAGCACACAGTGCAATGAAGAGGCTACGTGACAAGTGATATTGCGACAGATGACATGCAGAAAGAGATGAGAAATTAGCACCTTCTATTACGTTATTAAAGAGACTTGTAAAAGTGTGTAACACGGCCACTCGTTGCACTCATTTTTTCTTTCTTTCTTTTTTTTCTGTAGAACTCGAGATTGAACCTGGGGCATTCTACCTTCGAGCTACATTCCCAGCCCTTTTTTTTTTTTAAATAATTAATTTATTTTTTTTTGGCGGTACCAGGGATTGAACCCAGGGGCATTCTACCTCCGAGCTACACCCCCAGCCCTATTTTTTATTCTTTTTTGAAGCAGGGTATCACTAAGTTGCAGAGGGCCTCACTAAGTAGCTGAGGCTGGCTGCGAACCTGCAATCCTCCTGTCTCAGCCTCCCAAGGACTGGGATTGTAAGTGTGCACCACCACGCCCGGCCTCCTTTTTATTTTTTACGGCACTGGGGATGGAACTCAGGGGCATTCTACCTCTGAGCTACACCCCAAGCCCTGTTTTATTCTTTATTTAGAAACAGGGTCTCACTAAGTTGTGGAGGGCCTCACTAAGTTCATGAGACTGGCCACGAACCTGTGATCCTCCTGTCCTAGCCTCCTAAGTATTGGGATTACAAGTGTGCGCCACCACGCCCAGCTGTTTTTTCAGTTTTAGAAGTATATTTTTTCACATGGAAGAAACAAGTAGCATCACAGAATAGTAATTTGTGACCACTCCCATGACCTTGAGAATAAAATATGGTCAGGGTTTTGTTTTTGACTCTTGCCTGGGCCAGAAAGCAAAGTCTATTAAGAAAGGTTCAAGCCGGGCATGGGGGCGCACGCTTGTCATCCCAGGACTTGGGAGGCTGAGACAGGAGGATCGCAGGTTCAAGCCAGCCTCAGCTACTTAGTGAGGCCCTCCACAACTTAGTGAGACCCTGTTTCAAAATAAAGAATAAAACAGGGCTGGGGGGGTAGCTCGGAGGTAGAATGCCCCTGGGTTCAACCCCCAGTACCACACACACACAAAAAGAAAGGTTCAAGACCTCATGAACTGGGAGAGACACAGGTGGAGCAGTGGAGGCGGATGGGGAGGGAGGAGGGGAGAGGAAGGGGAGCTCTGGGGAAGGAAACAGACCAGTGGCGCTATGCGCCATGACACTGTATCACTACAAATCTCGCTAGCACGCAGTTATAATACACCAATAAAAAATTAAAATAATTGTCCATATAGAGACAGGAGGTGCCGGCTCTCCGGTGACCTTGGCAGTGTCCATGTGGAAGCACACTGAGATGGGACAGGCAGCCAGGCTGGCTCAGCAAAATCTCAGCATCTGAGTGGGTGAAAACCTTCAGCCTTACTTCCTGCTGTCAACTGTGTCTCCACTGAACAAGAACAGCACGAGGACCTGCTGCGACAGGAGGAGGAGGGGTGCAAAGGCCATTAGGGAAGAAGTGTGGCCCAGGAAAGCCCCGGTGGCCCGAGAGCCAGGGAGCAAGGATGCCCAGGCCGGGCGGGCGGGGAAGCCCGGGCTGGCCGCGTGGAATGCTGGCGCCACAGCGAATACAGAACCGAATCCTGCCCGGGAGGGAAACGAAAGCAAAATGCTGAAGTTTGTGCGGAGGGAGGACCCGCTGCAAGGCGGGAGGCGGGGAGCAGGGCGTGGGGGGCGCAAGTAGTAATTTGAGGTTCTTTATAGTCGATGCAAGAAAATACTCATGAGTAATCTTTTCCCTAAATACAAGAAGAGTCCCACACTCCAAACAGCGCTGCCGGTTAAGAACAGTTCCTCTTCTCGTTTCCCATGACTCTCTCCCACAGGCCACAGCGGGGTGGAAACCCCCTCGCCAGGCTCCGGGCTGCGTACACAAGGGACCAGCGAGTCACAGGGAGGACATGGCCATGGCGGCGGCTCTACAAAAGTGATCCTGATGGGGCGATCTACGTGATGGAGCCCCCTCAATGAAGGCAGACGAGGCCCCGCTCTGGAGCAGTATAAAGGGCGAAGACGGCGGCTGGCGGAGCTGGAAACGGGCTTGTTGTACTTAGGTGCAAAGGCGGGTCGCGCTGTTTCCACTCATGGGGAAAGTGATGGTCTAGGATGTGCTTTGCGATCCTAATTCAGGGAGAAGAAGCAATTTCCTTCAAACCTAAGGGCCCTTGGGTGTCAAAGTGTCAAAACAGAATCAGGCCTGGTCCCCAGAGGTGAGTCTGGTCTAATCAAGACTATGTAATGAGCCATGTGGGCCGTGGTGGTACACACCTGTAATGCCAGTACTTGGGAGGCTGAGACAGGAGGATTGCAGGTTTGAGGCCAGCCTCGGCAATTTAGCAAGATACTGTTTCAAAATAAAAAACAAATAAAAAAAGGGCTGGGGGTGTAGCTCAGTGGTAGAGCTCCCTGGGGTTCAATCCTCAGTGCTACACACATGCTCATGCACATGCACGTGCACACATACATGACCATTTAATTTACCAAACAGTCATTTATTGCAGCCGGGTATGGTGACACATGCCTGTAATCCTAGTGCCTGGGAGGATCCTAGTGCTGAGACAGGAGGATCGCAGGTTCGAGGCCCGCAGCAACTTAGTGAGACCCTGTTTCACAATAAAAAATAATAAGGGCTAGAGGTGTAGCTCAGAGGTAGCACGCCCCTGGGTTCAATCCCCAGAACCCCCCCTCCACGCACACGTCATTTAGTAAGCACTTCTATGCACCAAGCACCATGCTAAGCACTTTATAAATATTAGTTAATTGCACGTTCACTTAATCCACCAGACAGGTGTTTGGTTAGGAAACTGAGTCCCAGTACGTTTAGGGGTTTTCAAGACAAGCTGAGATTCGAAGTCAGGCAGGATGATTCCGGAGTCGGTGTTCTTATCCACCACACTATAGTATTTCCCATCCAGGCTCAGAATTGAGACTGTACTTCAACATCTATTAGGGATTCAAAAAAGACTGAGTGAACTGACTCCTTCCCATCCAAGACCAAGATCCCTGGAGGCTTTCTCAAGCGACCAACAGACTAAAATTAGATTTTAAAAAATCTGAGCCAGGCATGGTGGCGCACGCTTGTCATCCCAGTACTTGGGAGGCTGAAACAGGAGAATCGCAGGTTCGCGGCCAGCCTCAGCTACTTCGTGAGGCCCTCTGCAACTTAGTGAGACCCTGTTTCAAAATAAAGAATAAAAAATAGGGCTGGGGGGGTAGCTCGGAAATAGACTGCCCTGGGTTCAATCCCTGGTACCGAAAAAAAAAATCTGTAGATCCCTGGAGAAATAGATTTATAAATGGGAAGAGGAGGGAGGTGTAGATGGGGCTCTGCTCTTTTTTCTTTTGGTGGGGAGATATTGGGGATTGAACCCAGGGGTGCTCTATTAGTGAGCCACATCCCCACCCCATTTTATTTTGAAATGGTCTTGCTGAGTTGCCAAGACTGGCCTCAAACCTGTGATCCTCCAGTCTCGGCCTCCCAAGCACTGGGATTATAGGCATGAGCCTCCGCCCGGCTGGGACTCTGCTTTTAATGCATCTTGGAATAAAGCTCTACTTTCACAGGATGCTTGTCCGCTGGCCCTGGCTGCTCACAACCCTCCATGATACCAAGGCCCGACCCTTCAGATGACTCACAGCGCTGATGTGACAGAGGCTGGCGGGCAAGATGCAGGAGGAACACGTGACTGTTTTACAGCTGTCTCTTGCCACTTTAACATAACAGCGTAAAGCAAACAAACAAACACAGATGTTAATGCCGGGCACAGTGGTGCACACCTATAATTCCAGTACTTGGGATGCTGAGACAGTAGGATCACAGGTTCGAGGCCAGGCTCAGCAACTTAGTGGGACCCTGCTTCAAAATAAAAACTTAAAAAAGTGCTGGGGGGTGTAGCTCAGAGGTAGAATGCTCCTGGGTTCAATCCCTAGTACCCTGAAATAAATAAATAAATAAATAAATAAATAAATAAATAAATAAATAAAACAGAGGCTAATGATCACTGGGAGGGGTTCTTCGGCACCTCCGTGATACAGTTCCTTGCACACAACGAGCCCACGAGAGGCAGTTACGGGGATCAGCATGATTCATGCCAATTAATTTCAGAGACATTGTGAAGAATTTTTTTTTTTTTTTGCGGTTACCGGGGATTGAACGCAGGGGCGTTCTACCTCCGCGCTAGGCCCCCGGCCCTATTTTTTATACTTTATTTTGAAACCGAGTCTCACGAAGTTGCGGAGGGCCTCACTAAGGAGAGAGAGAAAGACAGAAAGAGAAACTGGGAGAGAGAGAGAGAGAGCGCGCGCGAGAGAGAGAGAGAGAGAGAGTGAGCTGAGGCTGGCTGCGAACCCGGATCCTCCAGTCTCCGCCTCCCAAAGTACTGGGATTACAAGCATGCGCCACCATGCCCGGCTTTGTGAAGAATTTTGTACAGAGGAAACGAACTGCTATCATTAAGAAAATCATTAAGGATTCCTCTGTACTTTCTTTTCCCAAGCTGGGACTGGGGGTCACGTCACGTTCATAGTATTCCTTCAACGATACCCCCAGGCTCTCAAACTCTCTGGATTTCTTTAATTCCATGCCAAAGGGGCACCCATGTTCATGAAAATGTTCTCATCTCATTGCAGCTTTCTGAGTCACGCTTAAGCTAACGACAAAAAGCGCGCCAGGAGTCAGGAGCCTGGATTTTATTCCCCAATCAGCTACTAATTAACACGTGGTTCTGGGGTGGCTGCTCAGTTTCTGTCGGGCTCAGTGGCTTCGTGGGCAAAACGAGAGGCTCAGAATCTGTGATCACTCTTCCCTTCAGCGTTTTACTATAGTCAGTCTGTGCCTATTTGATGCAGATCTTAAAAACCAAAGAATAAGAGCTGGGCATGGTGGTGCATGCCTGTAATCCCAGTACTTGGGAGGCTGAGACAGGAGGATTGCAGGTTCGAAGACAGCCTCAGCAAGTAGTGAGACTCTCACAAACCTAGCGAGACCCTGTTTCAAAATAAAAATAAAATAGGTCTGGGGGTGTAGCTCAGAGGTAGAATGCCCCCGGGTTCAAACCCCAGTACCTCACACATACACAAAAGCCACCAAAGAATACTAATCACCAGGACCTGAGTCCTTCTGTGAAATGAGTCCGTGTTTATGATCCTCACCCTGAGATTTTATAACCTCCCCGAGACTCTTCTGAGTCACAGAAGACAGATCCCGGCGGTGGAGTGTCCTACTGCACTGACATTGAAAGCTGCAAGCCAGTGAGGGTGGCCATCATGGCGGCAGTGCGGCCTCCAGAGCTGGCCAGGGGCTTCCCGTGAACTGGATTCAAAGTCAGCTGGATTCTCACATCAGTTTTTTTTTTTTAAGTACTAGGGATTGAGCCCAGGGGCATTCTACCTCCGAGCTACATCCCCAGCCCTATTTTTTATTCTTTATTTTGAAACAAGGTCTCACTAAGTAGTGGAGGGCCTCACTAAGTAGCTGAGGCTGGTCTCGAAACTGCGATCCTCCTGTCTCAGCCTCCCAAGTACTGGGATTGCAGACGTGTGCCACAACGCCTGGCAGCGTGATTATTTTTATAACCTCACACTACCTGGCACACAGGTACCCGGTGCTCGGAACTCTGTGTAGGAACGGATGTTGATTGTCTCTGGACCTCGTCACTAGCTTCCCGCAGTTTCTCCAGAGCTGGCGCGCTCTCTAGGGTCAGCTGGCCTCCGTAGCTTCGTGTCATTAGCACCTCTCTGCTTGTGGACAGGCCGCTGGTCGGGGCGGGCTGGGATGGGAGCCCTTTATGACACAGCCACCTCCTTCCCGATGGATACCGATCAAAGGATTGGCTCCTCTGGGGCCAAGACTTCCACTCTCGATCTGTCCAAAACAGACTGGTGTTTGGACTACATTTCCAAGCTCATCAAAAAAAGCCCCCCAGCAATTCAATGAAATGCTGCCCTGATGTCCAGAAATACAGCAACTCGACTACTTAGAGCAACCTCGGGAAAGAGGGTGAGCGGAAGGGAAGGAGCAGGTGTCTGACTTCCAAGTGGTAACTTTTCCCTAAGTGCTCATAACACATATGTTGGAAAATCTGCTCTGGATTCGCTCTGGAGGTACTAACGGGTTAGCTGTTTCAGTCTATACACGCACATGCACTCCCCCCCCTTTTTCTTTCTATGCGTGTGGTACTGGGGGTCGAACCCAGGAATGTTCTATCTCCAAGTTACACTCCTAGCCCTTTCTATTTTTTATTTTGAAATAGGGTCTTGCTAAGTTGCTGGGGTCTCACTAAATTGCTGAGGCTGGCCTCGAACCTGTGATCCTCCTGTCTCAGCCTCCCGAGTACTGGGATTACAGGGAGTACTGGGATCACAGGCATGCGCCACCACACCTGGCCCCCCCTTTCTATTTCTAATACCTTTTCTGTTCCTAATATCAGGGAAACGGGGCTCATCTTCTTTCTTTTGGTTCCTCTTTTGTTTTCCAGTCCCTTCAGGGTCGCTGTCAGGGTGGCTGAGAGTGTCAGTTCTCAAACAATGGGTGACATTTGTCTGGGCCAAGAGCCTTGAAGTTATGCGGGATAACTCAGATTCTCATTTACGATGAACCCTCCCATCTTGATCTTCAACTTCCTTAGGCCAATGCATCATTCCCACATCATTCCCACGGCCATTCTCCCTGATGGGAGAAGGAGAAGCCCAGTTCTGTTTTGTCTCTGCATTTGTTAATGTTCCCCTATCCAAGCCCACCAGCAGTCAGCTGGTTGACGCCATTCTTAGTCTTTTATGGCTACATCATTATTATTCTCTCAGTTACCTCTCTGTTTCCATCTCTCATTTAGGAGTTTTTTTTTTTTTTTGGTACTGAGAATTGAACCAGGGGCATTCTACCACCGATCTATACCTCCAGCCCTTCTTATTCTTTCTTTTAAAACAGGGTCTCACTAAGTTGCTGAGGATCTCGGTAAGTTGCCGAAGCTGTCCTCAAACCTGCAATTCTCCTGTCTCAGTCTCCCAAGTACTGAGATTATAGGCATGTGCCACCACGCCTGGACTCACTTGGTTTTAACATTCTAGATATAAGAAAGTCTCTTTAGTAATTTTTTTTGGTAACTTGTTCTTTTTACCCATTATATACATCTTTTTAAAAACCCGAGCTCATTAGACTGGTACAAAACTGCGAAGATAAGTTGGCATGATTTTTCTGGCAAATGGCTTGGTGATATTTTCAGAGCCCAGTGAATGTTAACTTCTGAGAATCTACCTTAAAGAAATAACTTAGAGTACAGAAATATCTTTCATGCACAAAGATGTTCATTGTTATTTTTAATATCAAGTGTTATTTTTAATAGTGAAAACCCAGGAACATATATAACAGAATAGCTAAATAAACTGCTGGCAACATCTATGATAGAAAATTATGCAACCAATAACACCACACTGATAAAGAATACATATTCTTATTGAAACCCAGAATAGTGTGTGTAGTCATATGATAATCTCAAATAATGCACAGAAAACTACTGTAATAGAACATATAAATATTAAAATCAACTGTCACTTAATAGTAGATATTTACTATATCATCAGTGATATTTACTAAGTCTTTTTAATTTTTTTAAAATTTCCCAATTGTCTATATTAAGCATGTGTTACTTTTCTATTTTTAAAATTGAGTTCATCAGAGATGATCCCGGTGCAGCCTCGTCAGATTCTTCAGTCGCCCCCTTGTCCCCCCAGGAAGAGTCCCGAGTGGCGGATGAGTTTGAGGTTCATTCTCGAACGCACTTGGACTCTCTCAGATCATGGGATCGCGGGTACTTTCCCTCCACATTTTTAAGATTGGCCTTTTGAGCCTGGCATGGTAGCGCACACCTGCAATCCTAGGACTTGGGAGGCTGAGACCAGAGGATCACAGGTTCAAGGACAGCCTTAGCAAGCAGTGAGACTCTCATCAACCTAGCGAGACCCAGTTTCCAAATAAGAAATAAAACAGGGCTGAGGATGTAGCTCGAAGGTAGAATGCCTCTGGGTTCAATCCCCAGTACCACAAAATAAATAAATAAATAAATAAATAAATAAATAAATAAATAAGTAAATAAATAAATAAAATAAAAAATTTACCTTTTTAATTAAAAAATGCACATCTGATGGTGTCTTTCATTTCTCTTCTTTCTCTCTTTCTCTCCCTCTCTCTCTTTTCTTTTCTTTTTTTTCTTTTTAACTAGGGATTAAACCCAGGGGCATTCGATCTCTGACCCACACCCCCAGCCCTTTTCTTATATTTTATTTTGAAACAGGGTCTCACTAAGTCACCGAGGGTCTCGCTAAGTTGCTGAGGCTGGCCTCCAACCAGCGATCCTCTGCCTCAGCCTCCCAAGCACTGGGATTACAGGTGTGTACCACTACGCCCGGCCATTGCCTCATTAATTCCAAGATGATGTTCTCGTTCTCACCAAATGTTCTCTCTCTTTTTTTTTTTACGGTACCGGGGATTGAACCCAGGGGCATTCTACCTCCGCGCTACACCCCCAGCCCTATTTTTTATTCTTTATTTTGAAACAGGGTCTCACTAAGTTGCGGAGGGCCTCACTAAGTAGCTGAGGCTGGCCGTGAACCCGGATCCTCTGGTCTCAGCCTCCCAAATACTGGGATTACAGGCATGCCCCACCACGCCCGGCTTTCACCAAATGTTCTCACGTCTACTTCGCCAACCAATTCCCTCTTCTTTGTCAGCCTCGAGTCCAAAGTAGCCGTCGCCCTCGCTGCCTCTTCCACCTTCTGAGAGATAAAATTGCTAATCTGTAGGTGTGTGTGCTAAGGACTAAAACGTGTGCGCAGTTGCTGAAGGGATTTCCCTGCGATCTGCACGCAGTCGTCCTTCGGCTTCGGCTAGTCTACACTGTGGGCACAGTGAGGTCTGACTGTGAGGCCTGGCCACGAGGTCATGCCGGAGGAGGACCGAGAACAAAGCAAGAGAAACGCCTCCTGACCACTGCCCTGCCCCGAGATGACCTGGCCTCCGGCACACCAACCAGCGGCTTACGCAACTACTCCTGTACCTCCCCCCTTCCTTGCCCCATGAAAGCCCGGAGCCTGTAAACCTTCCAGGTTTTATCCCTAAATAAAGCCTGTTTCCTGCTGTCAGGCCGCAGTTTCTTTGTCCCCATAGACCCCCCCCCAACATATATAAGCTGAAGATCTACATTGCAGGTGATCCACCTCCAGGCCAGTTCTGCAGCCTGCGACTGCCGCCTCTCCTTCCAGGGCCTCTCTCCCTGCTCTGCCTTGAAGAGTCAGGACCCCGCTTCCGCATCCGAGCGTTGCGGCAAGCCCTCTGCGAAGGAGCTGAAGCCGCACGACTGTATTTGCAGAAGAATCTGAAGCTCAGAGAGGTGGAGGACTTTCCCAGAGTGGCCATAAGCCCAGGACCAGAACTCCAGCTCCCGTTACCTGCATCTGTCCAGTGAAATGCCTCTGGGTCAGAGGCGGTCATGGGTAGAGAAGGCCCTTGCAGTCTCAAATGCATCGTAAAAATGCAAGGAATGCCGGGTGTGGTGGTGCACACTTGTAATCCCAGTACTTGGGAGGCTGAGACAGGAGGATCCGGATTAGCCGCCAGCCTCAGCTACTTAGTGAGGCCCTCCGCAACTTAGTGAGACCCTGTTTCAAAATAAAGAATAAAAAATAGGGCTGGTGGAGTGGCTCAGAGGTAGAATGCTCCTAGGTTCAATCCACAGTACCACCAAAAAAAAAAAATGTAGGGGATTAGGAATGATAAACAATAAACTGGACTGTTCATGGCGGACCTGGCTTAGCTGGACATCAGAACTCTGCACCATCCCGGAGGGGCTCTGCTGACCTTTGCAGAGGGGCTGCGGGCCAGGCTTAGCTTAGCGCTTTCTGCCCTGTGCACTCTCCCCTCCCTGGAAAACCAAGGACCCGCAGAGCCCTCAGGCTGTTCCCAGAGGCTGCATCCTCCAGACCTCTAGCCTTGGATGTGCTATTTGATCAAAAATCTTTCTGCAGAGTCCCGGCGAGCCTGCGCCTCTCTGTCCCCTGCGCAGAGGAAGGGGGAAGCCAGGGGCCTGTTTGGGGGCCCAGCCCCCAACCCTACCCAACAGAGGAAGCCAAGACCATCTGCTTTATCCGAAGATTTTCAGCTGAAGAGGAGCTGGAAGCTCAAACACCATCTTGCCTGGGGCCGAGACGAGTGACTCGGCCTTCGAGCTCTTCTGCGGCAGGTCTCTCCAGGGCAGGATGGCCCAGGATCTGAGCAAGAAGGAACTATTGAGGATGGAGGTGGAACAGCGGAAGAAGGAGGTGAAGAACCCCAGAGCGCCGATTTCCAAGACAGGAAAGGAAATGAAGGATTGCGTGGAGGCCTAAGCAGGGACTGACCCTCTTCTCAAAGGCATCCCCGAGGACAAGAACCCCTTCAAGGAGAAAGGCACCTGCGTGATAAACTGATGGCCCAGGGCCCTGGCCCCGTGTCTGTCCCTCCTCAGCCAGGACCGAGTGTCCCAGGACACCCAGGGAATTGTTCACCTTCTCTTAGTCACAGAATGAGTAAAGATCCCTGAAGGAGAAAAAAAAACAAAAAAACTCTTTCTGCATGCAACTTCTGCCACTAGGGAATTGGAAGTTCCAAAACACTTCCTATTTTCGTCCTCAAGGTGACCCTGTATCTCAGCACCCGGTTTCCAAGTGCAGGCTGGAAGGTTGTCCTCATGTCGAAACTCCAAGAAGAGGGAAGCTGCGTGCTCATGCTTCGATCCAAATCATATTCTATTCCCTGGGATTATCAGTATTACTAGTAGAAGGAGCAGTAGAACTGGAAGCCAGGGGCATTCTACCTCCGAGCTTCACCTCCAGCCCTATTTTGTATTCTTTTTTATTTTTCAATGGTACCGGGAATTGAACCCAGGGGCATACTACTGCTGAGCTCCACCCCAGTCCTATTTTTTATTCTTTATTTTGAAACAGGGTCTCACTAAGTTGTGGAGGGCCTCACTAAGTAGCTGAGGCTGGCCGTGAACCCGGATCCTCCGGTCTCAGCCTCCCAAGTACTGGGATTACAAGTGTGCGCCGCCACGCCCAGCCCTATTTTGTATTCTTTATTTTGAAACAGGGTCTCACTGAGTTGCGGAAGGCCTCACTAACTAGCTGAGGCTGACTTTGAACCTGCGATCCTCTTGTCTCAGCCTCCCAAGTACTGGGATTACAAGTGTGCGCCACCACGCCAGGCTCTGCCACTTTATATAAAGGGCTAGAGTACCCTTGCATTTGAATATCTGCAGGGGTTCTAGAAGCAGTCCTCTGCAGATACCAAGGGTGGACTGTATTTTAAAAATTATAGCTAAGTCAAGAAGTTCATGAGGAACTGAACATCAGCAATTTAACTGAAGTCATATTGAAAAGAGAGATGAAAGCCGGGTGTGGTGGCGCATGCTTGTAATCCCAGAACTTGGGAGGCTGAGACAGGAGGATCTGGGTTCGCGGCCAGCCTCGGCTACTTAGTGAGACCCTCTACAACTTAGTGAGACCCTGTTTCAAAATAAAGAATAAAAAAAAATAGGGCTGGGGTGTAGCCCGAAGTAGAATGCCCCTGGGTTCAAGCCCCAGTACCACAGAAAAAAAGAAAAGAAAAGAGAGAAGACAGGGAGGGTGCAGTGCAGGGAGGCAGGGACAGACCAGAGCACGCCGCTCGGCTCTGGGAGACAGAGGGCCCCTTAGAGTCCAGGGAGAGCCGCCAGCCTTCTTGTGAAGGTTGAAGTCTGTGCTTCAGCCTTCATGGGCGCCTTCAAGTTCCTCCACGGATCCCTGGAGAGTCGGTTTTTAGCATTTTTCCGTATCATATATGCAAATGAGCCTGACAATATGTACCTGTGACGTCATGCAAACACCAATTAGGTTTGAGAAGAGGAACACACATACGCCTACATCTCTCCTGATATTTGGGGGAGAGAAACAGGAGAGGCAGGAAGGGGGTCCTCTTCCCCCTCGGAAGTGGGGACAGGTAATGATGAAAGCCACTCTGGGGATCGAGGGCTGCGATGTGCACACACCTGACCTTCAGTGGGGACAGTCTCTTCTTCAGGGATGTCAGAGATGGTTGCTAACATACGGGAACTGTTTACGCCTGCGAGCGAAGGCTCACCATGGAAAGCCATCTTAATCCAGGAGCGGTGAGGCTGCAAGGAGAGACACTGCGGAAAAAGGCGTTGCCAAAGCAGACACAATGAGGGCAGAAGGATACATCTTATTATCCAGTTTATGCCCACGAGAAGTCCACCTTTTTTTTTTTTTGGTGGTACTGGGGGCTGGAACCCAGGGGCATTCTACCTCTGAGATACATCTCCAGTCCTATTTTATGTTTTATTTTGAAACAGGGTCTCACTAAGTTGTGGAGGGCCTCACTAAGTAGCTGAGGCTGGCCACGAACCTGCGATCCTCCTGTCTCAGCCTCCCAAGAAGCCCAACTTTAAGAAGAAAAAAAGTGTAGGAAAATAAATATGAAGAGTTGGAGCTGGCCATGGTGGCACACGCCTGTAATCCCAGTACTTGGGAGGCTGAGACAGGAGGATTGCAGGTTCAAGGCCAGCCTCAGTTAGAGAGGCCCTCTGTAACTTAGTGAGAACCTGTTTCAAAATAAAGAATACAAAATAGGGCTGGGAGTGTAGCTTGGAGGTAGAATGCCCCTGGGTTCAATCCCCAGTACCGAGAAAAAAAAAACAAAAAAGAAAGAAAGAAAGAGCTGGAATGTTGACTGGCAGGATGGTGCATGCTTGTAATCCCAGTACTTTGGAGGCTAAGACAGGAGGATCGCAGGTTGGAGGCCAGCCTTAGCAACTTAGTGAGGCCCTGTTTCAAAATAAAAAATAAAATAGGGCTAAGGGTGTAGCTCAGAGGTAGAATGACTGTGGGTTCAATCCATGTACCCCCCCCACACACACACAGGTGCAAGCTGTGTTGAGCCTCTGTGGAAACACACGGGTACAAGGAGCACAAAGATCCTGCTGGACGTACTCGGTTCCCAGAGCACACACGATCTACCAACGGGTGTGGGTAAAAGAGGATGGTGTCCCTTTTTCTTTCTTTCTTTTTGATACTGGGGATTGAGCCCAGGGACATTTATCCTCCAAGCTACACCCCCAGCCCGATTTTATTTTTTATTTTGAAACAAGGTCTCGCTAAGTTGCTGAGGCTGGCCTCAAACCTGCGATCCTCCTGCCTCAGCCTCCCAAGGACTGGATGGCAGGCGACTACATGTGTTTTTGAAGGCTGCCTTGGGGTGTTGAATCGCGCTCCTCTGAGAGGCGCCTGAGCCGATGCTGAGTCAGCGTCCCAGGGGCTGAGCGACGGTGACAACACAGGCAGGATGAAATCATTTTAACAGCGCTGCTGACGCCTCATGAAATGAAAAAAAAAATCCGACTTGGACAAGCAACTTCTATTTAAAGATAATCGTGTTGCACTTGCGTGCGCGCTTGCTTGTGTGTGTGTTAGAGAGACAGACTCCTCTCTGTTCTGGTCCCTCGATCCGCCTTTCCTCACAGGGAAACAGCTTTTGTAGAGTTAACCTTAAGAACACTTGCCCCTTTCCTCCCTCTTGAACTTTCTCCAGTTCTAGAGTTTAAAGGTGACTACTTCCCTGGTTAACGATTTGCCATGTAGAGTCGGGAAAATTATTATTATTATTGTTATTATTATTGTGTACTGGGGATTGAACTCAGTGGCATTCTACCTCTGAGCTACACCCCTAGTCCGATTTTATTTATTTATTTTTTTTGTGGTACCGGGGATTGAACCCAGGGGCATTCTATCTCCGAGCTACACCCCCAGCCCTATTATTTGTTATTTATTTTGAAACAGGGCCTCACTAAGTTGCAGAGGGCCTCACTAAGTAGCTGAGGCTGGCCACGAACCTGGATCCTCCTGTCTCAGCCTCCCAAGTACTGGGATTACAAGCATGCACCACCACGCCCAGCTCTGATTTTATTTTGAAACAGGGTCTCGCTAGGTTGATGAGAGGCTCACTACTTGCTGAGGCTGTCCTCAAACCCATGATCCTCCTGTCTCAGCCTCCCAAGTACTGGGATTACAAGCATATGCCACCACATCCGGCTTGAGTTGAGAAAAAACAAAACAACACAATGCAACTCAGTTCCCGCTTGGGGACAGCTTGGTGGCCACGGGGGCAACCGGGGGGGACCCTCCTTTGCACAAAGCGCCCTTCTCTTCAGCCTGAAATGGCACATCTTTCCTTCCTTGGGTGGAGCACGGAGACCCCATGAAGAGGAAGCCAGACTAGCCCGCTCACATGGGCTTTGGGAGGAAGGCGGAAGGAAGAGGCCAGGTGGCCCTCGAGTGTCAAGGACAGACCCTTGGCAGGTGGGGGACCCTGAGCATTCAGGAGGCAGTGGCAGAGGACACCCAGGAAGGAGACCTGAACTCGCTCTTTTTTTTTAATTTACTTATTTATTTTTGTACTGGGGAATTAAACCAGGGGCATTCTACCTCTGAGCCACACCCCCAGCCCTAATTAATTTTTTTTTGAAACAGGGTCTCACTAGATTGATGAGGGTCTCACTAAGTAGCTGAAGCTGGCCTCGAACCTGAGATCCTCTTGTCTCAGCCTCCCTAGTACTGGGATTACAGGTGTGCACCCCCACGCCTGGCTTTTTGTTTTTTATGGTGCTGGGGATTGAATCCAGGGACAGTCTACCTTCGAGCTACACCCCCAGCCCTTTTTTTCTTCTTCTTTTTGTGGTGCTGGGGATTGAACATGAAAGTGGTCTACCTCTGAGCTAAACCACAAGCCTGATTTTATTTTTTATTTTGAAACAGGGTTTTGCTAAGTTGCAGAGGGCCTCACTAAGTTGCTGAGGCTGGCCTTGAACCTGCGATCCTCCTGTCTCAGCCTCCCAAGTACTGGGATGACTGGTATGTGTCACCACACTTGGCTCCCCCAGCCATTTTTATTATTTGTTTTGAAACAGGGTCTCATGAAGTTGCTGAGAGTTTTGCTAAATTGCTGAGGCTGACTTTGAACCTGCAATCCTCCTGTCTCAGCCTCCCAAGTTCTGGGATTACAGGCGTGCACCATCAGCTTCTGAACTCACTCTTGCCAGTAGAGACTTTGATTCTTCAAAGGTTCTTCTCATCGGGCACCTGACAACGGGCGCGGTCTCCCAAGTTCCAGGACTGCGGGTGTGCGCGGCGCCCGGCCTGGCATGCTTTCTTTAGGCTATTCTGCTGCTCACTTTCTTCTACCTTATATAAAACCGTGTGTGAGATTTAACCTCGCTGCTTTTATGGCTCATTTTTCATGTGAATTTAGTTTTCCTGAATTTTTAGGAAATGGCTTGCTTCCGACTTCACCCGGTTCTCTCTTCTATTGTGTTCGAGTAGTGTTCAAATGTATGGCGACAGGCTTTCTGAAACTGCGTAGATCCCTTCCCTCTGGGGGAGCTTTTCCCCAGGTCTCTGTCGGATCTATCCTGTTTCTCTTCCACTCCGCAGCTTCTCCACAGTGCGGGG
This sequence comes from Glis glis, assembly GCA_004027185.1. Classification (NCBI taxonomy): domain Eukaryota; kingdom Metazoa; phylum Chordata; class Mammalia; order Rodentia; family Gliridae; genus Glis; species Glis glis. Next base: position 6,530 of record PVJS01031670.1, on the reverse strand, counting down.
TTGGCCTGGGAGGGGGACGCAGCGGGTCAGGTGCAGAGTTCACAGTGGAGAAGTCTGAGGACTCTGCTCCCCGTGCAGGCCCAGGGCCACTGGCATTCCTCTGCTGGAATGAGCAAAGTGGCCCGCCTCCTACTTTCACCCACCCCTCCACGTTTCCACTGAACACCGCTCCGTTATTTGGGGTTTTTCCAGTTCCAAGGAAATCCAAAGCCCCGCTGCATCCTGAGGATGGCTTGTCCCCTGCTTTGGTTATTATAGGTTGCCCCCGGGTTACCGTTTTGCTATTGATTGCTGTACTTTTTCATGGAGCATCTGAGAATTGTGCTACTACTGCCTGTGCCATCTCCCCAGGCTCTGTCCCCAAATACTTCATATTTCAAAGGACACTGTTTTAGCTTTGCTCGTCACCGTGATCAATATACCTGACAAGCGCAACATAGAGGAGGAAAGGTTTATTTGCGTTATTTCGAAGGTTTGGTCTAAAGTGGGCCGGCTCCAAGGCAGACATCACAGTGGCAGGGTGTGGTGGAGGGTCGTTTCATGGTGGTGGGAAGCAGAGAGAGAAAGACAGGAAGCAACCAGGGACAGATGTAGTACCCAAAGATACACCCCCAGTGACCAATCTCCTCCATCCAGGCTCCACCTGCCTACGTTACCACCCCGTGAATTAATTCAAGTTATTAATCCTTCAATGGGCTTACCCACTGATGAGATCAGAGCCCTGCTTCTATTCTTTCGCCTCTGAACCTCTGTGTATTTGCCGACCCCTGAGCTTTCCCAAGGGATATTCTATATTCAAGCCATAACAGAGACCACCCCTCTGGTGTCTTAAGAAAAAGAGCACCAACCTTCTACCGCCTCTTGGTAAATTGCTGCTACGTGTCGTGGTAATAAGTGAAGGAAACGCGATACGTGATCAGAGGGGATGTGGTCCCAGTGCAGGCTGCGTTCAGGAAATGCAGAGGCAGAACCCAGAGGAAAACCCCAGCGGCTGGGAGGTGCAGAGGGCTCTGGAAGCCAAGGGTGCGGCGACAGGAGCAGTCAGAGAACTCAGGAAAGATCTCGGTGAAGATAAACTTTCCCAATGGAAGGAATTCCTAGTGGGACGAAAACAGCGTCGGGACTTATGGAATCAGAAAACATTCACCGACATTTGAGCGGCTCAGCCTATCGGCTGGATACGTTGACCCTCCTAGATCACAGCCAGTCTACCCATCCCCCCAGAGCCTTTCCCAAGCTTCAAAGAAACACAGAGAGCTGGGTGTGGTGGTGCACACCTGTGATTCCAGTACTTAAGAGGCTGAGACAGGAGGATTGCAGGTTCGAGGCCAGTGTCAACAACTTAGCCAGACTCTGTTTCGAAGTTAAAAAAAAAAAACAGGTGAGTGGCGCACGCCTGTAAACCCAGTACTTGGGAGGCTGAGATAGGAGAATCGCAGGGTCGAGGACAGCCTCAACAAGTAGTGAGACTCTCATCAACCTAGCGTGACTCTGTTTCAAAATAAAAATAAAATAGGAAGCCGGGCGTGGTGGTGCACACTTGTAATCCCAGTACTTGGGAGGCTGAGACTGGAGGATCCGGGTTTGCGGACAGCCTCAGCTACTTAGTGAGGCCTCCGCAACTTAGTGAGACTCTGTTTCAAAATAAAGAACAAAAAATAGGGCTGGGGGTGTAGCTCGGAGGTAGAATGCCCGTGGGTTCAATCCCCAGTACCACCAAATAAATAAATAAATAAATAAATAAATAAATAAATAAATAAATAAAAATAAAAATAAAATAGGGCTGGGGGTGTAGCTTGGAGGTAGAATGCCTCTGGGTTCAATCCCCAGTAACACACACACACACATACACATATACACACACACAAATAGGGCTGGGGGTGTAGCTTAGAGGTAGAACAACCCTGGGTTCAATCCCCAGGGCCAACCTACCCCCCCACACACACACACACAAAATATGGAGATTTATTTATTTATTTATTTATTATTTTGTGGTACTGGGGATTGAACCCAGAAGCATTCTACCTCCAAGCTACACTCCCAGCCCGATTTTATTTCTTACTTGGAAATGGGGTCTCACTAAGTTGCCAAGGCTGGCTTTGAACCTGCAATCCTCCTGTCTCAGCCTCCCAAGTACTGGGATTACAAGCGTGCGCCACCACGCCCGGCTCCCACACAAGTCCTTTGGAGGAGCCACTCAGCTTCCCTCAGAAAGCCCCTGAGAACCAGTGGGGTGGGTGTCGCCAGGCCCGCGGGTGCCAGGGCTCTCGCCGTCGGCTCTAACCTGCTTTCCAGCTTTCAACCGCCGCCTTCCTCGTTCGGGCTTTGTCTGTCTGGAAGCCCGACTCACCCCTGGCGTGCCAGCCCATCACGGGGCCTGCCTCACGGACGGATCATTTTAAAAAATGGCTTTTTTAATGCGGCCCTTGGAAACTTTGCAAGACACGTATCGATTCGAAATACTCAAGCTGAATGACGGGGCTTTGGCAGAGGGAAATAAATCTTTCCCGTTCCCCGTGCCCGTCGCCAAGCGCGGCTTCCAGGAAGCGAGGGCCATCGTTTCTGGAAATGCAGCGAAAGTGGAATATTCTATGGCTCTCCCCTGACTCCCTCCCCCTCTTCACTGGCAACTCACTGGCAAAAGCACTCTGAATTCATTGCTCATTTGCCTGAATAGGCGTCCGAATTAGTAATGCTCAAATTAGTAATGCCTGGCTGAGGCGGCTTCCTAAATAATGAGGCCTGATGGTTTTGGCAGACCCGCGGGCCCGGGGAAAGCGAGCTCGCAGCACATCATTAGGTTAAACACTCTTCCGGTTGTATAATCAAAATTTCCCCTACAGACCTGGATGTGCACCAGAGAAGGACCCTGCTCACCGATGCTAGAGATTAGCCAGGCCGGGCGCCAGAGCCGGGTCGGGAGGTGGGGACAGAGCGCGGGAAAGGGGATTCGTGCGCGGTGATGCACGCGGCAGGATCCAGGATCGGCACACCAACTTCCTGACAGCTGCTGTTTCTTTCATTTCAGTCTGAGCGATCATCTCACCTGGCCCGGGTCCAGGGGAATTCCCACCACCGCCATCAAAGAGCAGCGTGGTCCAATCGAGCGGTGCGCATCCCCCTGTCTCCGTTCACTCCCCCGCTCCCCACCCATGGAGCCAGGAGTGCAGGGCACCCACTGTGCAGGGCACCCTGTGTTAGAGGCAGGGGACACCGGGGCAAATGACGCTTAGATTACAGTCTGAGAGAGGCGAGACATATAAAGGGACATTTCCAAGTGAGTGCGCGACCAGGGCGGGCTTTCTGAACTGAAGGATGGGGAGGGGGCTTTCTGGGCTTGGGAGACGGCAGACACTAAGGTATGCGCACATGAGAGTATGACCGAGCCAGGCTGGTGGTGCACGCTTGTAATCCCAGTTCTTGGGAGGCTGAGACAGGAGGATCCCAGGTTCACTGCCAGCTTCAGCTACTTAGTGAAGCCCTCCGCAACTTAGTGAGACCCTGTTTCAAAAGAATAAAAAATAGGGCTGGGGGTGGAGCTGGGAGGTAGAATGCCCGTGGGTTCAATCCATGACCAGTGTGGGAACTCCTGGGTCCTTCAGCAGGACTAGACCGCGAGGTGTGGGGAGTGTGTTTAAACGGGTGTGGGGCAGGGGATGACAGAACATCTTCATTTTGCTACCTCAGAGGCACATTTGATTTGATCCACCCCAAACCAACTCCGGCCAGCACCGGCCCACATCTGCGGCCCCAGTCTTTCCCATCTCGGAGGACGCCAGCTCTGTTCCCGCGGTGGCTACAGCCCGGCACTGTGCAATCGCCCTGGCTCCTCTTTCTTTCGCATCCCCTTCCGATCCATCAGCAAATGGCCCCGCTTCGCTCTGCAGATGTATCTACACCTCTCCAGCTGCCCCTAATCGCAGCCACCACTGGCTCTCTCCTGGTCCTGAACTGGTCTCCTGGTGGGCACCACGGCTTCCCTACAGCCCATTCTCAGGATATCTGCCAGCCAGTCCCCCAAAACATGTCCCTCTTCTGCGCAGAATCCCCCGTGGCTTCCGACCTCACCTGGAGGTCATGGCAAAGTCCTGAAGATGATCTCTAGGGCCCGACATGACTGACCCTGTGTGAACCACCTCCTACTGTCCCTCTCTGCCCTCCTCCTCCAGCCCCATCGGCCTCCCTGTGCAAACTTGCTGTGCGCATTGCTACCCCAGGGCCTTTGCACCGGCTGTTCCTTCAGCAAGATCATTCCTCCCCAGATGCCTCCCTTCCTCCAAGTCTTCCCTGGACAGTCCATGCAAACCACAAACCTCCATGCTAATTCCTTATCTTCTTGTGTTACTTTTTCCCCTATTAGCATTTATTACTGATCTAACAGTTTTACCATTTATCTTCTGTTTATTATTCTATTTATTCTTCACTAGAATGCAAACTAAACTTTGTTTTGATTTTTGCATTATCTACAATGCCTCACACAGTTTCTGGAACATTGTAGGTACTCAACGAGCATTTTTTTTTTTTTTTTGCAGTACTGGGGATTGAACCCAGGGACATTCTACCTCCAAGCTACACCCCAGCCCTATTTTATTCTTTATTTTGAAACAGAGTCTCACTAAGTTGCAGAGGGCCTCACTAAGTAGCTGAGGCTGGCCGCGAACCCGGATCCTCCGGTCTCAGCCTCCCAAGTACTGGGATGACAAGTGTGTGCCCCCACACCCAGCTCTCAACGAGCATTTCTGAATGCATGGGGTGCCGTGCCACACAATGGAGACTGTGCGGCCAAGTGGTTAGGAGTATGGGCCTGGTGTCAGGTGACCTGGGTTTGAATCGTGGCTCCTCCACTCTCTATGCCTCAGTTTCCTCAACTGCAAATCCGGGATCATGAGAGAAGCTTCATCAGGGAACTATGAGCATTAAGTATGCTGGAATAAGCCGGGCATGGTGGTGCACACCTGTAATCCCAGTACTTGGGAGGCTGGGACAGGAGGATCACAGGTTCGAGGACAGCCTCAGCAACTTAGCGAGGTCCCGTGGCAACTTAGACCCTGTTTCAAAATAAAAATAAAATCAGGCTGGGGGTGTAGCTCAACATAGAATGCCCCAGGAGAGAGAGAGAGAGAGAGAGAGAGAGAGAGAACGAGCGCTGGAATATGTACAAATGGTCCCTGGCATAGACTAAGCACTTGATAAACTCTGCCTATTACTCAGACGAGCCTGTCTGCTGTGTTGAGTCGAGACTCTATCCTAAGGCTACGCAGAGTCATTGAAGGATTTTAGACAGGGGACGGACATAATCAGATATTGTTTCAAAGGACCCTCCAGCTGCAGAGCAGAGAATGAAGGAGATCAGGCCAAGACTGGTACAAGGCGACGGGTCCGAAGGCCGTGGGGGGAGTGGAGACGACAGACACTGTTAATGTGAAGGAACGCAGAAGGAACGGAGATAGGGCGGGCTCAAGACGCTGCGAGGGTAGAGCTGATGGAACTGGGAGATTGATTCAACTTGGAGGAAGCAACGATGAAACCCGGGCTTCTGATTCCTGCACGGGATGGATGGGGGCCTGTCAGCACCAGCCCCAGGGCTGCGGGGTGAGGTGCACTACACTTTGATGACGACGAGGTGACTGCTGGGACATCCAGGTGAAGAGGGCCCACCAGGCTGTTGTATCCATGCATCTCATGGTTAAGAAAAAGATCTAGGCCAGGGGTGGTGGCTCCTGCCTGCGGTCCCAGTACTTGGGAGGCTGAGACAGGAGGATCACAGGTTCAAAGACAGCCTCTGCAACTTAGTGAGACCCTCAGCAACCTAGAGAGACCCTATTTCAAAATAAAAAATAAAATTGGGCTAGAGGTGTAGCTGGGAGGTAGAATGCCCCTGCGTTCAATCTTTAGTCACACACACACACACAGAGTATATCACGAGCTGGGTAGACACTGAGATCACCAGTGGAAACAGTCCTTAGAATTGTAATACAAGGCCAGTGCACAGGTCACTTTTGGTCCCCGATCAACTGACTTATTTATTGGTCACTTTTGGCCCCTGATCAACTGATTTCTTTCTTGGCTCTCCTTCCTTCCTAAGTTTTCCTTGTTTGGCATCATTTTCCTTCCTTTTTTTTTTTTTTTGCAGTACCGGGGATTGAACCCAGGGGCATTCTACGTTGGCGATACACCCCCGGCCCTATTTTTTATACTTTATTTTGAAACCGGGTCTCATGAAGTTGCGGAGGGCCTCACTAAGTAGAGAGAGAGAGAGAGAGAGAGAGAGAGAGAGAAAGACAGGGAGAGAGAGAGAGAGAGAGAGAGAGCTGAGGCCGGCTGTGAACCAGGATCCTCTGGTCTCCACCTCCCAAAGTACTGGGATTACAAGCGTGCGCCACCACGCCCGGCCCATCATTTTCCTTTCTGACAGGCTTCATGGCAAACTCCTGTTTCTCGAGCGTCCACATTCCGATCCAGCGGACACTGTAGGGACCTCACGCAGACCGCATCGCCTATGCCGCCCAGAGAGCGAGAACCGGGAGTAT
>PVJS01031669.1:7314-23353 GCA_004027185.1 Glis glis | reverse complement strand
AGGAAGAATCGGCCCTCGCGGTCACTGGAACCCAGTCCGCGGGTGGGAGCGCGAGTGAGGTCGGGGTCCAAACGCTCCGCTCCGCTCCCCTCCCCGGGCTGCCAGCCCCCTGCCCCATCGCTCCACACGCATGGCCTCGTCAACGTCGGTCCTCAGCGCCTGGGGCCGAGAAGCGCGGGCTGCAGAGGGCCAGCTGGGCTCCAGCCTCTGCAACGGAGCGCGGGGAAGGCGGCGCCGTCAGGCCGGGCCAGGACCGGAGCGGACACCCACGAACACCCTCCCCTAACTCAGAGGTGGCGACCGACAGCCGTCGCCAAGTCTCGGGCGGCCCCGACAGCCGCTCCAGCAAGGGAACTGCCTTCCGGGCCCGCGCGCTCACCTGCGGCCCGCCCGCACTGCTCGGCCTGGCCCCGCTCTCCGCCCGCTAGCCGGGAGCCCGGACGTCGCTGCTCCCGGCGGCCCGCGGGGCGTCGCCCCGTGACCCCGCCCACTAGCCGCCGGCGCTCTCGAGCGCGGGGATTGGCTGAGCTGGGACGCGAGAGAGCTGGGCGTCCGCAACCTGGCCCGGCAGCGCTGAGCTTGGTGCAGCGCCCCCTCGTGGCCTGGAGGCTTCCCAGGGACGTCGCCACGTGCTTTTCTCCTGGAGTAAGTGAAAGGCATCTGCTCATTTCTTCAACTGACGTTTATTAGACGTCTTCTAAGACCTAGGTCGGGTACACAGAAAAATAGGACATGATCCCTGACCTCACGAAGCTCTCCTTAGGAGAATATAATGTAGTGCTTGAAGACCTCTTGGGATCCGAGCTAGTGACCTTGGGAATATTATTAATCTGTCTGAGCCTCCCTTCCTTCTTCTGTGTAGAGGTAATACCCATTTCGCGAGGATGTTGTGAGGATTAGATGAGATCACGTGTGTAAAGTACTGTGCCAGGCACACAGCATGCAGGAAAATAGATGGTAGATGTTATGAGTCTACAAACAATTGAAATATAGTGAAACCTGCCTTTCATGACCCCCAAGACACAAGTATTCACGCCCTCCTCTGTGTTTCCACGGAACCCTGAACAGAAAAGAGCCCCAGCGCCCAAGCTCCTTAATGCCTCCACCTGGCCCTGCCTTCCCCAGCTCATTCAGCCTGGCATATTTCCTTATCTTCAGCAACACATACTAATCTCTTCCTATCCCCCCCCACACACACACACCACCACACACCACCACACACCACCACACACCAGACCAAACTGATTTACCTGTCTGTGCTTTGACTTAAGCCTTTTCATTTACCTGGAGTTCTCTTCCCGTGTTTCTTTACCAAAGTAGCTCTGGTAGTGTTGGGGGGGTTCAAGCTCATGAGTCACTTTCATAGTTAGAGACCCTTCCTCTATTACCACTAAGAGCCCAAAGCTAAGGTTGGCAATAAATATGGGGAGAAAGAAACAGTATCAAGAAATATTTAAGCTGGGGATGGTAACACATGCCTGTAATCCCAGTACTTGGGAGGCTGAGATGGGAGGATCGCAGGTTTAAGGACAGCCCCAGCAAGTAGTGAGACTCTCATCAACCTAGTGTGACCCTGTTTCAAAATAAAAATAAAATAGGACTGGGAGTGTAGCTCCGAGGTAGAATGCCCCTGGGTTCAATCATATTATATATATATATGTAACTGTTATTAACAAAACTTGCTTACTTGCACATTGAATATGTAAAGAGAAGGGAACAGAATTGCCTGGAATACCTGGCATTTGGTCAGCCAGTCAACATGTGCTAGGCATTGGGGATGCAAAAATGGCTGGGACCTTTCCTGCCCTTGGGAATTCTCTGACTGAAGGGGAAGCAGAAGGGTCTACAGAATGTCAACAGAGGATAAGAAGTATGATGACAGAGGAGGCCAGGCCAAGGAAGGCTCCCTGGAGGAACCGGCCCTTGAGCTGCATCATGAATACTGACTAGCAGTTCCCTCAGACAGAACTGAGTGAGGGTCAAGAGCTCAGACTTAGAAATCAGACAGCCTAGGGTTCAAATCCGGACTCTGCTGTCTGCTAATCTCAGAAAAAGCTACAATAATAGTACCCACGCTCTAGGGTTGCTGTGAGCATTAAATCTCCTTAATGTGTATAAAGTGCTTGGCATAGTATGTGGCACCGCCTCAGGTAGGGCTCAGTAAATGATTATTGACATGTGAAGCATCCCTCCGAATCATCCCTCCTTCTTCCTCCTTCTGTAAGGTTCTATGTCCATTTTTGGCTTTACTCATTCATCAAGCAAAAAACATGAGTGACATCGTCAAGGTTAAGGCAACTAACCTCCTGAATGTTTCTCAAAGTCAACATAATTCTCATTCCTCAGCTCACTCTCTCTCTCTCTCTCTCTCTCTCTCTCTCTCTCTACTTAGTGAGGCCCTCCGCAACTTCGTGAGACCCGGTTTCAAAATAAAGTATAAAAAACAGGGCCGGGGGTGTAGCGCGGAGGTAGAACGCCCCTGGGTTCAATCCCCGGTACCACAAAAAAAAAAAAAAAAGGAAGGATGGATGGATGGATGGGCTGGGGTATAGCTCAGAGGTAGAATGCCCCTGAGTTCAATCCCCAGTACCAAAGAAAGAGAGAGAGAGAGGTGATTAGGCTGGGAGACTGCATCATCACGGGTAGAAGCGGTACCCTTATAAAAGGCCGAGTCTGGCCCTCTCCTCCCCTCCTGGTCCTCTCGCCTTCTGTCATGGGATGATGCAGCAAGAAGGCCATTTCCTGATGCCAGCAACGTTTTATTTTGTTTTGACAGCATCCTGCTCTGTTGCCCAGGCTGGCCCTGAACATCTGGGCTCAAATGATCCTCCTACCCAGCCTCCCCAGTAGCTGGGACAATAGGCACGTGCCACTGTGCCCTGCTTTTAGGCATCTTGACACTGAACTTCCCAGCCTCTAGAACTTCGAGCCAATCTGTTTGTTATAAATTGCCCAGTCTGTGGTATTTTATTATAGCAGCACAAAACAGACTAAGACACCCTGATTGCTGGAGGCTCCCTCCTCACATCGCCTCAGCCCCTCGGGGAGGGCAAGGCCTCCCTCTGTACCACAGCTTTCTGCTCATGTGCTTGGCTATGGCCAGACTGGAGGCAACTCATGCACAAAGACTAGGGTTCCTCTTTCATGTACCCCTGGGGCTCAGCCCAGCTACCCAGGCCACAACAACCAAAGGGGACTCCCCACATCAGAACCACCTGGGCAGGTTATAGACATCATGCCAGTAGCAGAATGACCAGATGCCAACCTGTTCCTCTGTGCCCAGTCCTATATACCTTTTGATTCCAGAAATCCCAGTCCCGTTTCTGAGAAAAGATATAGACTCAGAAAAAAAAAAAATTCTATCATGTAGAAAGCTATACTCAGCCTCAGCCACTTCCTGGCTTTAGGACTTGGAGTGAGCGGTTGAACCTCTACACGCCTCAGTTTCCTCATCTGTACATGGGGATAACAATCCCTGCTTCGTAGGATGGCTCTGAACACTGTCTAGTTGAAAAACCACTCATGTCCCAATTTTAGAGAAGTGACACAGCCCAGGCGTCACTTGGCAAGTCCCTGTGAAACAGACAAATAAGCACTTGTAGAGGAAACCCGTGTCATCCAATCCAAGTGTTTCCAAACCTGGCCATGCATCAGAATTACCTGGAGCACTTGCTAAAAACCTATTCAAGGACAGAGTCTATTCACTAAGTCTTGGACCAGGCCCAGGAATCTGTATGGGATCAGCTCCAAGCTGACTTGCTTTTGGGAATTCAGATCACAGAGGAGCCCTCCCCATGGGCCCAGATGTGTGTGTGTGTGTGTGTGTGTGTGTGTGTGTGTGTGTGTGCATGCGCGCGCACGCAGTCCTTTGCTTTCCAGAAGTTATCTCCTAAACCAGTCTGTATAAAGATGTTTAAGCCGGGCGTGGTGGCATACACGCATGTAATTTCAGCACTTGGGAGGTGGAGACAGGAGGATTGCAGGTTCATGGCCAGCCTCAGCTATTTAGTGAGGCCCTCTGCAACTTAGTGAGACCGTTTCAAAATAAAGAATAAAAAACAGGGCTGGGGGTGTAGCTCGGGGGTAGAATGCCCCTGGGTTCAATCCCCAGTACCACCAAAAAAAAAAAAAGACATTTAAGGCCACTCTCCAGTTCAAAACCCTCCTGTGGATTCCCAAGGCACTTGGAACCCAGGCCCACCCACCCTCCTCAGCGGGGCCCAGAAGCCAACAGGATCTAGTCTCTGTGCTCCCAGTGCCCTCTCTCCCCCAGACCTTTGCATGGCTGTTCCGATCCCAGCCCCAGTCCCCCGCCAGTGGCTAATACCTAGTCATCCCCAGCGCTCACCCTGTATTTCAACTGCTGTTTACAGACCGTACGCTCCACAGGGATAGAAACTGCATCGTCCAGGGCTATCTCTGTGGTTTCTGAGAGTGATGTTTGCTCAACAAATGAATGAGAAGAATTGGTCTGGTGTAGCCGCCCAGAAGAGCACCCAACCCTTGGACGGCTTCTCTGTCTGCCTCAGGGACTCAAGGGACTAGAATGGGGGACTTTCTGGGAGGAGGCCACCATCCAACCCATTCGGGGCTAGGAAGGCTATAAACTAAAAGCTCATGGTTTGGCGTTAGACCTGAGTCCTCCACTTCTAGCTTTGTGACTCTGGACAGATGGCTTCACCTCCCCTGAGCTCAGCGCTCTCCTCTCTTGGAAGGACGAGCTGAGTTCATGTAAAACTCTTGCCCCTTGCCTGACCCACGTTAAGCACTTGGTAAATATTAGCCATGGCCACTAGGTTTGGGTTGGCTTCCCAAGAAAGTTCTGGTCTTTGTATTTCCTTTCCCCCAAAGCGTCCACCCCATAGGAGGCATCAAAAGCAGCAGCTACTAATCCCAAGAGTTCTCTGCTGCTGATCAGAAATGACTGCCCTCAGGGGAAGGGCAGCCATATTTGTAGATACCTATTAATAACCACGCTCCCCATTTATTGAGTGCATGCTGTGCGCCGGGCATTGAGATCCGGAGTTTCACCCTCTGGCAGAACCCTAGAACCGACTGGAAGACAGCAAGGGAGCCGGACAGAACCAGGGGCAGTGGCGAGTCAACATCCTCTCCTCTGGGCCACCTAGGGCCCTCCAGGAAGGTCCAGATCCTCAATGTGGCCAGCAGGGGGCCGAGTCCCCTTTCTCCCAGCTGGCCTGACTCCCTGCAGACCCCAAACCCACAACTTCTCTGCCCCCACACCGGTCCCTGGGCAGAGGCGGCTTCTTCAGGAGAGAGCAGGGCTCGAGTGCAGTTCTGCGGTTTTATTTTTCCTGGGATACTCAGGGGGTGTGGGAACAGCCACAGGTGTGGTGAGGGGAAGCCCCCATCTCCCCTCCCCAGCCGCTGGGAAAGGGGAGAGGCCCAGGCGCCCTGGTCCTGGGTTGGTCCAGCCACTGTGACAGTCCCTGGGCCAGTGGGCTGAGGGCAGAGGGTGGAGCCCTGGGAGGGTGGGGCGGGCTCCTAGGCGGGGTTCGGGATTCTTCATAAAAAGCCACGAAGCTTGATCCCCACGAAGCCCAGCCCCGCGGGGTGGGGAGGGGGACGCAGAGCCCAGATGGGGGACCCGGCCCGGCCTGGCCCGTGGAGGGGGGTGGATAATGGCAGAGATGGTGCCCGTGGGGAGAAGGTGGGGACAAAGCGTCGGACCAGGAAGGTGGGGGTTCCGGTGGGGGCGCAGGGCGGAGAGGCACGGCCCCCAGCCCAGCCCGGGCGCCTTCGCGTGGGGTCGGAAAGGTAAAAAACCCACGAGAGTGTGACCGGCAGGAGGGCCGGGGCGTGCGGTGCCGGCGCGGCGGGCGCACGGGCGGCCCGCGTTCACAGTGACCTCGACGCTGGGTGTACAGTACGGGTAGAAAACCGCGGGCCCGGCCGGGCTGGGCTGGCCGGGCGGGTCACAGCCTGGTCTGGGCCTCGGGGATGTAGATCTCGATGCTGTCCGCGCTCTCGGTGGCCGAGCTGTGGCGGAAGGAGGCGGCGCGCTTGGCCGCCAGGAGCCGCTTGCGCGCTTCCTGCCGCTGCCGGTCCACGGAGTCCAGGGAGCGCTCCTTCACCGGCACGCCCCGGCCCCGCGAGGGCTTCTTTGGTATCGGCGGAGGGACCTTCTTCTCCTCCTGCCGGGAGAGAGCACGCGGCGGCTGAGCTGGGGCGGGGACCACCCCAGCACCCCCGGTTCGCGCCCCCAGCTCCCAGAGGGATGGGACCCCGTGTACTTGTTCTACAAGGTCAAAACCCGCGTCTTTCACGGAAACGTGAGGGACGCGCGCGCCCCCTGGTGGAGCCGCTCTCCACCGCGGGCCTCCGAGCGCTGCCTGGGCGTGGGCGTGCGTTGTGCTTCCGCCCAAAGCAAACGGGGTGCACCCACCCCGACTCTGACACCGCCGCAGACAAGGTCTAGGTAGCTGGGCTCTGACGGGACGCTCAAGGCTCTGCCCTCTGTGCCTAGGTCTGTGCTGAAGGTGACCTTCTAGGTCTACTTCTGCAGCTGGAGCTGGCCAGAGGTGCCTCAGACAGCTCTAGCAGCAGTTCAAACAGGGCTGAGCACTGGGGCTAAGCAGACAGCAATGAACACACAGCAAGGGCCAGGAAGGTGGTCCTTCTGGAAGCTAATGATCACCCATCACCTGTCCAGGCCTGCCCTTGCTGCCCATGGGTCCCTCCCCCTACACCACACACACACACACACACACACACACACACACACACACACACCTTAGGCTCCAGGAGTTTCCAGCTGTTGGCCTTGAGTTGCTGTAGCTCCAGGAACTTGAGGGTTACATCCTCGATGGAGAGCTGCAGGAGGTCCCAGAAACCCGCCAGGTCCTGGAAGGTGGGCACGGGGAACGCACTGGGGTCCTGCAGCGGCAAGAGGCATAAGGGAGGCAGCTGGTCAGGAAGGTCTGACCCCAACCAGCACCATAGGGAGCCCTATCCAATCTCACTGCCCAGAAGTTCAACCTGGGAAGGGGGTGGGGCATGGGAGACAGCAGGCAAGAAAGAGCCCAGGACGCTCCTCTATGGGCACAAATACCTGGCCCCGCCTCCAGGCACAATACTCAAAACTGCCCTGCAGGCACACAGACCTGATCTCACTTCCCAGGCACAGTCTGGGTCACCGGCCAGGTCCACATACCTGGCAGGCTCTGTTCCTGTGGGGACTCACCATGCTTTGCTGACACAGCCGAAAGAACTGCTGGACCTTCTGGGACAGGAGAAGTTGTGTGCTGCCCACAGCACTGCGGATCTTCTCCAGGACTGGAGGGCAGAAGGAAATCCAAGGAGGGGAATGGGGCATCTGGGGCATCTGAATGACTTGCCATTCAGTAAACTGCACTGTCTATCCATCCGTCTCTCCGGCCCCTTCCCCACCCATCCTATGTTCCTGACAAGCAGCTCCTGGTCTGCCTCGCCAAGACTACTGTATCCTCAGGCACTGATGCTCCTTCCTACATTTATCGAGTGCTCATCCTCCTGTATCCTTTTTGCCTCCATATCAAAGAACAAATGGAAACCAGCCCCAGCCTAGCCCTATATCTTTGGCCAGGACACTAGCTGAATGACCACCTATTGCCTGAACTTTGTCACTCATCAGAGCATATCTCCTTGAAGTATTAAGAATTACTAGGTAGGGCTGAGCGTGGTGGCACACACCTGTTATCCCAGTACTTGGGAGGCTGAGACAGGAGGATCGAGGATAGCCTCAGCAACTTAGCAAGACTCTCAGCAATGTAAGGAGGCCCTGTTTCAAAACAAAAAATAAAAAGGGCTGGGAGTATACCTCAGAGGTAGAATGCCCCTAGGTTCAATCCCCAGTACTACAAAATTTTTTAAAAAATTTACTAGGAACCGGGCATGGTGACGCACGCTTGTAATCCCAGTACTTGGGAGGCTGAGACAGGAGGATCGCAGATTCGCAGCCAGCCTCAGCTACTTAGTGAGGCCCTCTGCAACTTAGTGAGACCCTATTTCAAAATAAAGAATAAAAAATAGGGCTGGGGGTGTAGCCCGGAGGTAGAATGCCCATGGGTTCAATCCCCAGTACTGCAAAAAAAAATTTTTTTTTACTAGGTAGGTGGCCTGGCTCAGTGGTGTACACCTGTGATCCCAGCAACTTGGAAGGCTGAGGAAGAAGAATCACAATTTCAAGGCCAGCCTTGGCAACTTAGTGGGACCCTGTCTCAAAACAAAATATAAAAAGAGCTGGGGATGTAGTTCAGTAGTAGAGATTGCCTAGCATGTGTGAGGCCATGGGTTTAATACCCAGCACCACAAAAATAATAACAATAATATGATAATAAATAAAAGAATTTCTAGTTCATTTTGTGAACATGACACTCATCTTCCTAGTCACTATCCCATCACCTTGGGGATTCTGTGGTATGACTGTCTCCTCTCAGCCTGGACTTGCCACAGGAAGGGACGTGCCCTCCATTGGGCCAGAGCCACGTGTGCTTGTCTGAGCCTCCTGCACCTGCGTCTCAGACCTGTTCTAACTTGACCTGCCTGCCTCAGGTGCTGCTCTCACCACCTGGACCAGACTGGACAGAGTCCCCTTGGTTCCCATACACTTGGTGACTGGGACTGCCCCGTCCTAGCCCTGGCCCCTCCCTTCCAAGAGCTCCAGCCATGTCCTGTGCTCCAGTGCTGAAAAACCAGCCAGGAAGGCAAACTCTGGCCCAAACGGGGGGACCTCCTAATGTGTTTGCTGCAGCCCCAGCCGCCCCCTGCCAAGGTCCCCAGCACCCACTACTGGGAAGGCAGCGACTCACTCTCCTCGGGCAGCTCATAGTCCTCCGCCTCGCGCTCCATCTGCTGGCACCAGTGCTCCAGCTTCTCCACCTCTGCCCGCAGCATCTTGATGAACCACTCGCCGTCCCGTGGGCAGGGGGACGTGCGGCCTGAGTCGGGGAGGCTACGTGACCCGCGCTCCATCCAGGAGTCACGGCGGCCGGACACGGGGCCGGGGGCGGGGGCGGGGGCAGGGCCGGGCGACCCGTCGGTGGCCGGCGGCTCATACGGCAGTGGGTAGCCCTCGCGGTAGGCCCACTGGCCCTGCGTGTGGACCGTGCGGAAGACTGAGTAGGTGGGGGCCCGGGGCCCGGGCTGGGGCTCAGAGGCGTGCCTCTGGAAGGAGCGTCCAAACTGCAGGGCCTTGTCTTCTGTGGCCACCGCGGCCAGGCCGGCCAGGCCCTCCAGCTCCAGGTCTGCCTGCACGCCGGCCGTCACGCTGTTGGAGCGCTTGAACCTCGCCCGCCTGCGGAGAGAGATGCCTGTCCCCTCTGCCGCTGCCCAGTCTCAACCCGGCCCTCAGCCCCACCCCAGAAAAAAGGAAGGGAACCTACAAAGCAAAAGTCATGAATCCGAGGCTTGAACTAGATGCTTGCAACTGGTGGGTACCTAATATACCTACCCATCCCGCCGCCTCTGGACGGGGTGAGAATCCAAATATTTAACAGCCAGTACAGATGCTGGCAGAGGACAATCAGAGCAGACAGTGACCTGAGTGCTGGACAGACCAGAAGGGCCCAGGGCAGGTCCATGGTGGTGGTGGCTCTTTACCAATGAATGCAAGAGTATTTCAATATTCTATCAAATGCCATGTCTATACTAATTTACACTAGCTGTACAGTGTGTCCTCAGCCCTACAGAGAGATGAGCAAACCAAGGCCCAGAGAGGCCCCAGGTCACCCAGCTACACAGAGGCAGAGGCAGGGTTTGGACCCAGGGCTGCCTGCTGGGTTCAGCTGCTAGAACATCAGGGTGGGGAGATGCCTGAGAGCGGTTGGGGGTGGAGTGGGCCTGCAGCTGGGAGGACTTCTCCCCTAGGGACCCTGACAGCTCAGCCCAGAGCCTGGCCAGGCACAGAATGCCGGTGCCAGTGAAGCTGAATTAAGTTGTTGGCAGGAATGACACAGGGCCTGGAAATGTCTTGTCTTTGAGTTAATGATATGCAAATCCTATGCAAAAACAGAAAGTCAATTGGCCTTGTTCATTTTTCCCCTGAGTTCAGAGTAGGGGCTCTTCTCTAGAAAGAATTCAGTGCCCCCCCCCAAGATGTATGAGGTTGGGGCTGGGCGATACTTTAAGAGGTGCGAGTCAGGAGACGTGGGGGGCAGAGGATGAACACAAGTTCAGGGTCTGGTGATTCAAGGGATCTCACAAGGAAGGTCCATGGGTCCTGAGCCCCCTCCACCCCCATGGGGTCAGAAGAGAGAGGGGCTCACTGGGCAGCCCCAGGACCATCCAGCTTCCCAGGAGACTCTCCCAACCCCCGCAACTTCAGCCTTCCTCATGCTGCCCAGGCCTTCTCTCCTTGCCTTCCTGCCTGCTTCCCTCCAGCTGGCGGGCTGCCTGCTGGGAGCCTGTTGCCATAGAAACCAGGCCCAGAAGGATGCTGCAGGACCCAGGAAAGAGAGATGCACTCATGTGCAGTCTCCAACAAGCCCCATGTCTCCACCCCCACCCAGAGAGAAAGAAGGAGAGAGAACATGTCCTCAATGCCTCCCACATGGTTTTCACCTTGGCGTCTGCCCTGGTCAAGACTGGCATCACTACTACCTTGACTGTTGGACTCGCCTCTGCATCCACTCAAAACAGTGGAGAGCTGGGCGCAGTGGCCCACACTTGTAATCCCAGTACCTGGGAGGCTGAGACTGGAGGATCGCAGATTCACATTCACGGCCAGCCTCAGCAACCTAGTGAGGTCATCCGCAATTTAGTGAGACTCTGTTTCAAAATAAAAGACTAAAACAGGGCTGGGGGTGTAGCTCGGAGGTAGAATGCCCCTGGGTTAAATCCCCAGTACCACCCAAAAAAAAAAAAAACAGTACAGAGGAGGATCATAGGATCAGGAGGCAGACCTGGGTTCTAATGCTGGCTCTGTCACTGTGTGTCCATCTAGGCCACCTAATATGTGTGAGTGTAGATTTAACACAGATGAGATATAGGATTATATATCATATATAAATACAGACACATACATATATATCTAAAAATACATATGCATATAAAATTATAGGAATGGACCAGCAATTGCCAAGGTATCTCCTTTAAAATTATACCTTGCATATTTTAAGATCTAGGGCACAACAGTTCCTCCCCAATATACCCCAAACTGGAGTAGTTTTCCTAAGGCTGAGCTCTGCCAAGTCATTCCCCTGCTCAAAACTTTCCATACAGGCTGGAGATGTAGCTCAGTGGTAGAGCGTTTGCCTAGCATATGCAAGGCCCTGGGTTAAATCTCAAGCATTAAAGAAAAAAAAAAGCTCAGTGATACAGCCCTGGCCTAGCATGCATGAGGCCCTGGGTTCAATCCCCAGTACTGGAAGAAAAAAAATAAAAACTTTCTTCTTTCTCTCCCTCCCTTCCTGTCCATTTCTTGCTCAAGTCTGTCTTCCTCTGTGAAACTCCTGACTGCCCCCGAGACCACTCTTCAGTTCTATACCCTCCCCCAGCAGTTTTCTTGCATTCATACCAGGCCCACTATTGTGTGTGGTGTATGTGTGGAGGGGGGCTACTGGGGATTGAACCCAGGGGCATTCTATCTTTGAGCTCACCCCCAGCCCTATTTTTTATTTTTTATTTTTAAACAGAGTCTCACTAAGGTGCTAAAGGCCTCAGTAAGTTGCTGAGGCTGTCCTCAAACCTGAGATCCTTCCATCTCAGCCTCCCAAGTACTGGGATTACAAGCGTGCGCCATCACACCCAGCTGTAGCCCCACTATTCGGTTAACTTGTTCTCGGTTTCCGGTGAGAGTCTTGCATGTCTAACTGTACTGTCAGGATGCACCTTGGCTCCCTATGAATATTTTTGTGCCTCTGAGCTCCAGTTAGCTTGTGGTTCCTTCAGGGCTCTAGGAATTGCAATCCACAGAGGTAATGGTAGGCTCTGCCCCCACTAAATACATTACTGAGGAGCAGCCATCCCTGCCTGCTTCCCCATCACCCCCACTAAACATGGATCTGTCCTTTGGCACCACCGGGTCTGCTGCCTTTTGCACCTGTCCTGAGAGATCCTGAGAGGATCCGGCTCCATCAGATGGAAGCAGCCGCACAGTCTGAAACAGAAGCACAAAGTGCCCCAGGCTTCGTGCTTCTGAGTCACTACCTCAATGAGCTCTCTCACTGTGTGCGCTTCAAGGAAGACTGAAGAAGTGAGGAGCTTATGGGATTAGTAGAAGCACACTCCTCACCGAAACTCCCGGCCAGGGGCCAGAGCTGTACACAGCACACGCAGGAGCCAGTCGTCCTCGCACAAGTGGCATTTCAGACTAGCAAGAAAAGAGCGGTGCATCAAAGATCAAAGCCCTGAGGAACCCGGACAGTTCAAAGATGGGCGGAGCCAGAGTAGGCCACAGAAGAGGAGAAGAAGCCCGGGAGGAGAAGGAAGAAAACCTCAGGAGAATGACCCAAAGGCAGGCAGGGAGAGAAAGGTCTCAGGAAGGAAGGGGCAGCCGACAGGGATGATGCAGCTGGTTAAGAATGGAAGATGGCTGGGCGTGGTGGTGCACGCCTGTAATCCCAGGACTTGGGAGGCTGAGATAGAAGGATCGCAGGTCCATGGCCAGCCTCAGCAACTTAGTGAGACCCTCAGCAACTTAGTGAGACTCTTTCAAAATAAATAAATGAAGCCAGGCGTGGTGGTGCACGCTTGTAATCCCAGTACTTTGGGAGGCAGAGACCGGAAGATCCAGGTTCACGGCCAGCCTCAGCTCTCTCTCTCTCTACCTAGTGAGGCCCTCCGCAACTTCATGAGACCCGCTTTCAAAATAAAGCATAAAAAAATAGGGCCGGGGGTGTGGTGCGGAGGTAGAACACCCCTGGGGTTCGATCCCCGGTACCGCGAAAAAATTTAAAAAATAAATAAATAAATGAAAGCCAGGCGTGGTTGCGCACACTTATAATCCCAGTACTTGGGAGGCTGAGACCGGAGGATCTGGGTTCGCGGCCAGCCTCAACTACTTAGTGAGGCCCTCTGCAACTTAGCGAGACCCTGTTTCAAAATAAAGAATAAAAAATAGGGCTGGGGGTGTAGCTCGGAGGTAGAATGCCCCTGGGTTCAATCCCCAGCACCACAAATAAATAAACAGGGCTGGGGGTGCAGTTCACAGGTACAGAACCCCGGGTTACATCCCCTGCACACGCACGCACACACACAAATGAAAGATGTCCGTGGATTTGGCACTACTGAAGCCTCTGGTGACCAGAGCGAGAGTGAATGTGGTGGGATGTGGGAGCAGACACAGGCAGCTGCGGCTTGTCAGGAGGTGGGGAAAGCTAGTCAAGATGACTCCCTCGTAGAGTGCGAAGAGTGCACCGGAGAAGGGAGGAAGAGAGAGGGGAGGGTAGTGGTGATGGAGGGGCGTTTCATTTGCTATATCCCAGAGGGGAAAGAGCTGAGGGGTAGGCAGGATAATGGCACCCCAAGAGACCCACATCCTAACCCCCAGAACCTGTGGGTATGTTCCCTTCCATGGCAAAGGGGACACTGCAGCGTGACTGAGTCAGGAGACCTGAGATGAGGCAAAAAGCCCGGATTATCCAGGTGTGTACAATTTAACCACATGGGTCTTTTTTTTTTTTTTTGGTACTGGAGAAATTGAACCCAGGGGCATTCTACCTTTGAGCTATATCCCCAGCCCTTTTTATTTTGAAACAGAGTCTCCCTAAGTTGCTGAGGGCCTTGCCAAGTTGCTGAGGCTGGTCTCAAACCTGTGATCCTCCTGTCTCAGCCTCCCAAGTCCTGGGATTTCCTGCGTGCGTCACCACACCTGGGTCCTTATCGGTGAGGGAGAGGCAGGAGAGCTTGAGTCAGAGCGGGTGGGAGGGTTGGAATCACGGTTGGAGAGCTACAGTATGAGGATCAACCTGGAGAGGCTGGCTGGGAAGAGAGAAGCGGGCCCCGAGCCAAGGAATGCAGACAGCCTCTACAAACTGGAAAAGGTGACAAAACAGACTCTTCCCAGAGCCTCGGGAAGGGACGCGCTCCTGCCAACACCTTGATGTGAGCCCGGTGAAATCCACTATAGACTGCTGACCTCCAGAAATGCAAGACGGTAAGTGTGTGGCACTCCATTTGTGGTAATTTGTTTGGCAGGAATAAAAAACCAATACAACTTGTAAAGAGAAACCAACTGAAGACAGAGGAGGTAGGCCGAGGAACCAGATAGAGGGGAATAAAAAATACTAACGTCCTCTGAGCACTTAGTATGTGCTAAGTTAAGCACTTTCCAGGAATAAACATGCTCCCTCCACACAACCCGTCCAATGCTAAGGGTGTTGGTATCATCCCTACTTAAAGTGAGAAGAGTGGCTCTTAGGTTAAGTGGCTTTCTAAGATGAGACCATTGTCAAATTAGTGCAGAGGCCAGGCGTGGTGGTGCATGCTTGTAATTCCAGTACTTGGGAGGCTGAGACAGGAGGATCGCAGGTTTGCAGCCAGCCTCAGCTACTTAGTGAGGCCCACTGCAACTTAGTGAAACCCTGTTTCAAAATAAAGAATAAAAATAATAGGGCTGGGGGTGTAGCTCAGAGGTAGAATGTCCCTGGCTTCAATCCCCAGTACCGAAAAAAAAAAATTAGTGCAGAGGCCACCTCTTTTTTTTTTTTTTGGTACTGAGGATTAAGCCCAGGGGCATTCTACCTCCGAGCTACACCCCCAGTCCTTTTTATTTTTTATTTAAAATAGGGTCTCACTAAGTTGCTGAGGGTCTTACAAAATTGCTGAGGCTGGCCTTGAATTTGCAGTACTCCTGTCTCAGCCCCCCAAGTACTGGGATTACAGGCATGTGCCACCACACCCGGCACAGGTCACCTCTTGAGCCACTACACTCTACTGCCTCCTTAGAGCCCTGGGGAGAGGGCAGCTCTAATCAGGAAGACAGGTGCCTGCCCGCCCAGGCAGGGCTGGGGGAGGAGATGTGAGCACGTTAGGAGCTGGTCTGGAAGAGGAGCCAGGTCCCACCAAATGACCTCAATCGTCACAATGAAGCGGCTGGGGAGTCTCTCTGCCAGAGACATGGCAGGGAAGGAATGAGAAGGCGCCGCTGTAGGGAAGGCAACAGGAGGAAGAGGTTAAGCCCAGGTACTCTGGAGCCACACTGCCTGGGTCTGAACCCCAGCTCTTCGGCTTGTGCCTGGTTTCTCATCTGCAAGGGGAAATGATGACAGTACCAGCTTGGCTTGATTGTGGAGATAATATATGTAAAGAACTTAGGACAGCACCTGCTTGCCCATTGTGCTGACGATTATGGAGAAGTGGGGAAGTTTGTGGCTTTCGCTGCAAAGAAAGGGAGCGCCCGATAAACACAATGGTCCGAACGGAGCACTGAGAACCCAGCTAGGGCGGTGTGGTTATTAATTATTCTGATTGCTGTTGATCACTTCCATCTGTTCTCCCACAGCACTCCGAACAAAACCTCTTTTATACGCCGCATCACATTGTATTGTAGGGAGCTATTTGCATATCTGTATGTGAACTAAATAGGGCAGTTCCTCAAACATAAATGTTGGCTGGGTGGTTGATTGGTTGGTTGGCTGGGAGGAAAGATGGTAGAGACCGCTAATTATCCCCCAACATCCATTCTCTCTTTCTTCCTTCGTAACAGAATCCCATAATTTTAAGCTGGACACGTGGCTGCTTTGGAAAAAGATTCTTTTCCCAATCTCCCTTACAACCAGATACAGCCGTATGGCTAAGTTCTAGCCCACAGGATATACGCAGAAGTGGTATGCACAACTTCCAGAAAGTGTTCTTAAAAGGAAAGTGTTGGGCTGGGGGGTGTAGCTCAGTGGTAGGGCGCTGGTAAAGAAGAGAAGAGAAGAGCAGGGAAGGGAAGGGAAGGGAAGGGGAGGGGAGGGGAGGGGAAGGGAGGGGAAGGAAGGGAGAGAAGAGAAGAGAAGAGAAGAGAAGAGAAAAGAGGAAGGGAGGGAGCAAGGGAAAGGAAGGAAGGAAGAGAGAAAGGAAAGACATATATGGGAAGGACGGATGTAAGGAAGGA
>PVJS01031668.1:0-23250 GCA_004027185.1 Glis glis | reverse complement strand
GAGAGAGAGAGAGAGAGAGAGAGAGAGAGCTGAGGCTGGCCGCGAACCCGGATCCTCTGGTCTCCGCCTCCCAAAGTACTGGGATTACAAGCATGCGCCACCACGCCCGGCACTTATTTTTTTTTTAATTTGATTTTCTGCACTAAGTTGTAAATTCCACGAGTTCCAACAAATAGCTAGCACAGTATGTGACCTCTAATAAATGCCCAGTAAATATCTGTAAACTGAAAGATTGACAAATGTCTTGCTGAGTAAAAATCTTGAATGCATTTCTGGAGCCCATAGAAAAATTTGAGCCCACTCTCTGCTGGCCTGGAGTCTCACTCCACTCATCTGTACAGTGCAGATGTTTCTGGGGGATAATGTTAATGTTGGAGAGCAGATGAACTTTCAATTAGAACTATGTCAAAACAAATATGCACAAATTATACAAAAAGGCAAGATGGTATTAAAGAATTAAATACATCAGTTAAAATTCTGGGTGACCTTGAACCAGTATTTCAGGGGGTGGATTTTTATTCCCACACAGCAAATATAACCATTTTCTTCTCCTTTCCTTCCCAGCGTTTGAGATGACAAATACTGTGGAAATTCACAAAGGTAAATCGAAAAGGATTTAAAAAAAAAGAGATTGTAATAAAAAGAGATTGTAGAATAAGTAATAACAAATAGAATTGTGACAAAATATTCCTTAAGCAAATAACAACCAAGCTGGAAAAAAATTGTGAAATAGTTGAAGTATATAACTTAGATTTTCAAAACCCACCGTAGAGGTTTGCATAGGTGGACTAGGGAGTACAGAAGATTGTTGAATCGCAAGAGGCACTGCAACCATTTTGAAGGAGCCAAAGAGTCTGTAGACTTGTACTTCCGGAAGAAGAAATAGCGACTGTTAGCTCTACACGTGCAGGTGCTTTGGAAAGCAAAAAGAAAAAAGATATAAAAATCATTACATGGTCTTTCCGTGTGACCCAGGATTACTGACATGCTGCAGAATTGATGCCTGCCACCGGTATTCCTCTTATTTTCTGAGGGTATCCTTCATTTATTTTTATTATTACCAAAATGACTAAAGTCACTTTAGGTGGAAACTTCAGGCAGGACAGATACCTGTGAAGGCAAAGCGCCCCTCTTCAGAGACAATCTATGGCCCTGTTCTTACTGCCGCCCACACTGTCCCTGGGATTCTGTGTGCTGCAGAGGGAGGCAGGAAAGGAGGAAGAAAATAGGGTGTCGTGTGTCATCAGCCCTGCAGGACGCATCAACATGTGGCTCTCAGCAATGCTTCTCAAGCTTCTTGCTGTCAGGGCCCCTTTGTACTCCTAAAAGTTAAAACTGAAACACTTCAAACATACTTAGCAATTCATTTAAAAACCAAGAATAACAAACCCATTACATGTTAATGTTTTATGACATCTAACTGCATTACTCCAAACAAAAGTCTTCAAGAGAGAGATGGCATTTGTTTTACATGTTTGCAATTCCATTCATGTCTGGTTTAATAGGAGACAGAGAGTCCCACATGGGCTTTTCACGTTCTGTAGGAGCCAGAGCGATCGTTGATGCCACCTGAGCTGGTGGACATTCTCAGTGCTGCAATCCAAAAGAACTGACCACACCACTTAGAGGAAGGAAGCTTTATCTGCTCACAGTCTTTTGGAGATCTCAGAGTTTCCTTCCATGTCAGGCTGGGTTACATTGGTGGAGCTCAGGGCATGGCAGCAGGAAGCAGAGAGAGGGACAGAGCAAGGCTCTGCTCTCACATCATGGAGGCTGGAAGTGGGAGCACAAGCAAATAAGGGGATTCGAAGACACAAGCATAGTCCCTAAGGCCACACCCCCAGGGACCCATCTTCAGTAGCTACACCCCATCTGCCTAGGTTACTGCCCAGTAAATCCATTACATTGGATTTATCCGCTGATGAGATTGTAGCCCTTGTGACTTAATTACATCAACTCTGAACATTGGTACATGAGCTCGTCAGGGGACAATCTATATCTAACCATAACGTCACCCCACATTATAGGACCTCTGAAAACTCCACTGTACATCTGGTGTAGGAAGAGCAGGGAAGATGGCACCTAGTGGCTCTGACAGTCATCTCGATCTCACCGGCTCCCTGCCTCCACTTTGAGAACCACTGTGGTAGAAAATTTAGAATTGAGCTCCATTTTCTCTTAGAAACCTAAGTCAGCCATAGAAGGAACTGCACAGGATGAGGGAGAGCTCAAAGGATTTAGGCAGTGGCCAGGAAAGAGATCCACCACAGCTCACAGCACAGTTATTCTTTATCTTCAGACCCCTGAGTCTGACAACCCCATGTGCCTGATGTCTAAGACTTAAGGAAAATTTGGGGATGTGAGTAAAATGTTTTAGGTTTGTAGAAAACATTTTTAAAACTCGAACTTATAAGGCTGACTTTATTTTGACATTGAGCCACACTGTGTACAATGTGGTGGGACCTAGAGGATCTGCGGGGGATGGGAAGGCATTGTGGGTACCGTGGACTTGTTCTTATGATGATGGGACCCAGCAAGGAGTGGGCCACTCACCTTGCCTGTGTCCCACCAGGACCAAACCACCAATTTCTTCAGCTACTGCTGATCGTCGCTCCCTGCTTAGGATTCCTGCTATTGGTGATGCTCCTGACATTTCTTCTGCGAGGTAAGGTGGGCAGGATGGGGTGACATGGAGCCCTTAGAGCCCAGCCCTGGTGACTTTGGGGGGACCTGGGACGGGGCTCTTTCTGCTTCTTGTCCCTCTCTCCCTTCCTCAAAGAGGTTCAGTGCTATTACTGCCCCCATCCCAGCCAGGGAGGTCAAGGTAAACTCATCTCCATAAGGTGCTAATGGCTTTGTGGATTGTCCTCTTGGTTGACATTTTTAAAAAGTTTACAAAAGGCTTGGCATGGTGGCGCATGCCTGTAATCCTAGCACTTGGGAGGCTGAGACAGGAGGATCGAGGCCAGCGAAGACCTGCAACAACTTAGCGAGACCCTTAATAAAAAAAAATGTACAAGAGCATCTTCATTCATTGGATACTAGAAACTTACTCTGTGCCTATCCTGATGCTTTCTTTTTTTTTTTTGGTGGAACTGGGGATGGAACCCAGGGTCATTCTCCTCTGAGCTACACTTCCAGCCCTTTATTTATTTATTTAATTTTTGAAACAGGGCCTTACTAAGTTGCTGAGGGCCTCGTGAAGTTCCTGAGGTTGTCCTCGAACCTGCCATCCTCCTGCCCCAGCCTCCCAAGTACTGAGATTATAGGTGCCCGTCATCACGCCTGGTTATAGTGCTGTAGTCTTGATGAGCCTTGTTCATACCATCTCCATTACCTCCTTACATGGAAAGTACTATTATCACTGTTTTAGGGTTGAAGAAAGCCTGGGCCCTTCTCTTTCTTTGGCTAGGATTGCTCCAGGAAGAAAACAATGAATGATCTTGGTCTTATGTGGCCCCTAAAACCAGGCTTTCTCAACCTAGGGGCCGCATATGAATCCCCTTTGGAAATCTTTTGCAAAAGTTTATGTGTCTGTGCCTGCATTTTTCGGGGGACAGGGTCCATAGTTTTCATTAAATTCTCAAGCTGACTCATGACCTTGCAGCTACTCCCCCCCACAAAAAGTTTAAAAACAATATAAAAAAGGAGCCACGAAACAGGGTTTATGGTTTTTATGCAAAGTACAGGCACATGTCACCTGTTCCAGTCATAGGACATGAGACTAGTAACCGTCTCAACTAGTTTGAACTAGACTGACATTTGTATATTTCAACACTGATCCCAGGTAAATAATAGAAAAGAAAAATTAGAACTTCATGGAAACCTACTGCTAGCTCCCATACAGTCATGGTTGCAGTTTTGGGAAATTCTGGGTATACCTCATAAAGAAATGTTTTAATACCCAAATAGATATGTAACTTCTGGGTAAGTGACTCAGAAATGACATCACTTACCACCATTGCCCACAATGTGGAGACAGCCTGACTGGGGCCCCAAAACAGCAAGCATTTTTAAATTATTTTTATTTTATTTATTTATTTGGTACTTGTGATTGAACCCAGGAGCCTCTGACTTCCGAGCTCCACCCCAGCCCTTTTTATTTTTTATTTTGAAACAGGGTCTCGCTAGGTTGATGAGAGTCTCACTAAATTGCCAAGGCTGGCCTCGAACCTGTGATCCTCCCGTCTCAGCGTCCCAAGTACTGGTATTACAGGCCTGTGCTAACATGCTCAGCAACAGCAAGCCTTTAACCTGGGGAAAAGAATGGCTCTCCCCGTGGGCAGGAGTCTGCTCTGCGTGAGGGAGGGAGCAGGGGTCTTGCCCAGGTACCCCACGCCTGTCAGCGCAGCTTCTCTCCTCACACTCTGGCTTTGTCTTTCCAGGGAAAGTCACGAAAACCAATTGTTTGCAGAAACACAAGAGGTAATCCATCATGCATGACTGATTGTTGTAATGACTGTACAAGCTGTTACAAATGATCAGATCCTACTCAGTGGTTTAATGACTTGTGCTTATGTTCTGATTACACACGGGGTGGGAGAGACAGAGACATTAGAGGTGAACAAAAAAAGAATGGGGATTTAGTTCACGCTAACCTCCTTCTCGGTTAAGACTGTGTGTGTGGCCAAAACGGAAATACCAAGACAGGTGGTATTAACAGAAGTAGAGGATGCAAAAGAAAGAAGGTGAGGTGTCACTGAGCTCGGCGATTGACATTTGTTCAATGTTGGGTGACTCGCTTTTTTTTTTTTTTTTTTTTTTGCGGTACCGGGGATTGAACCCAGGGGCGTTCTACCTCCGCACTACACCCCTGGCCCTATTTTTTTTATACTTTATTTTGAAACTGGGTCTCACAAAGTTGTGGAGGGCCTCACTAGGTAGAGAGAGAGAGAGAGAGAGAGAGAGAGAGAGAGAGAGAGAGCTGAGGCTGGCCGGGAACCCGGATCCTCCGGTCTCTGCCTCCCAAAGTACTGGGATTACAAGCGTGCTCCACCACGCCCGGCTGGGTGACTTGCTTTGAAAGCATGTTGTTAAATTGGAGTTTATTGAGAGGAGAGTTGGTAGTATGGAACATGTAACAGAGTATTCGAAATATTATTCCTGGGACTTGGTTCCTCTGCCCAATTAGACTCTGGAAGCAGCTTTTTTTTCTTTTTTGTCTCTGGCTTTGTTTGAAGTCTCTGGAAATGGACTTTGGATATTCGTCCTGTTTTATAGCTTTTGGGGAAGGGAATGAAGAGATTTGGCATCAGTCGTTGGTGAAGGCTTTGCTTTCACTAATTAATTGCATCGATATCATGTTTATTAACAAACAAGCATTAACAAGCAGGGAAACTGAGGCCCAGTAAGGTGAACTTCCAGCGTCTTCCTGGGAAATCCTTTAGGTAAATACATGCATTTAGAGCATGATTTTATATTTTGCTAAGTTCCAATCTCCAGATTATAATGGATTGGCACAAACCATTCATGCCCCACAGCCTCAGTTTCCCCATCTGTATAATGAGAGGCATGGACTGACTGGACTCGGAGCTTGTTTAACTCTAACAGCCTTTGGTCAGTGGCTCTGTAATGTAGCAGTGCGCGCGCGCGCGCGTGTGTGTGTGTGTGTTTCTCCCGAGTCCTGGAGTTTCCCTTTATCAGCCTTCCTTTTCTCTTTACAGGCCAGATGATCTTGGAGAAAGCAAACACGTCCTCAGTGACATGCAGCCTGGAAGGGACGATGACGATGGGCTTTTCACGCTCTGATTTGCTACTCTTTCTTGGGATTTAGTGAAGGGATGATGCCTGAAGTTTCCACATCAGTCTTGTGGTGGATTAAGTTTTGTTCTTTCAGAAAACTCTAACCTATCTATCTATCCCTTTGACACCACAGATCCCATTTTGTTTTAATTTTACACACGAAAGCTACTTCAGAGACCACATCTTCTCTACCCTCATGGTTTAGTCATCTTGGGAGTGTCACCGCTAAGTGATCTTTCACACTTTGCTTGAATACTCTCAGTGATGGTGAGCTCATTATAACACACAAGGGAGTCCAGTCAATCTCAGGGCAGTTCTTAGAAATATTTAATGCAAAATTTGTCTCCAGAATAGCATCTGCCTGTTGGTCCTAGCTGAACATGTGTCTGATCTCTCTTCTACTTGGTGCCTCTCCAAAGAATGCAAGGAATTCTTCCTGTTTCTCTAGATTGCCTTGCTTCTGGTACATGGTATTTGGTCCTTTCACTAGTCTAGTGTCTTTCATCGTTTACACATTTGTATCTCTCCTTTTCTGCCCAGCTTCCCAAGTTCAAGGTCCCGCTCCACGTATAGTGTGAGCAGCCCGGGGATTCTTCATAATGTGAGGAATGACATAGAATCACACCAGAATTTTGCCTCACTCCTAAAACTCCCCAGTTTTCTATTTCTCGCTTTTCACATGCTTGTGTGTTTAAAGGTGACCAGAGTGTCACATCTTAGCTCTTGACTCGGAAATTTAATTTTGAAAACAGACAGGGTCCACGGGAGCAAGATGTGGTGAGTGACAGGGATGGTTCCTGGCAGCGACAGTAAGGTGATCCCAGCCAGTGCCTCTAAATAAAATTCATGGGTATTGGCTCCTCAATAAGAACAGGCTTATTTTAAAACTTTAATAACTACTAGTATGAGGAACCCTAAGAGAGAGAATTAAGCAAATACATGTTGAATGAATGAATGTTAAAAAAAAATATGTGTGTCCAAGTGAGAGAAGCTTCTAGAAGCTGTGGAAAGTGACCAGATCTGAAGGACATTTCTCAGAAGCAATGGAATAAACACATGGTCCTCCAAGCAACCATTATCTTTTGGATTTCCACTCTCTTTGGGAAAGAAAAAAAATGGTGCCATGACTCGATTGGTACGGCCTCTGGATTCCTTGCCCTCTTAGTTCACACGACACTGATTCTGCAGTTAATAAAGATCCCCTTCTTGCCTGGGCATTTGGAAAACAAGGGGCACAGAGAATGCTGGCTTATTCTGTTGGTGTTTTACAGAAGGACACCATAGAAACACTCACAGAAGATTGGTGGTTTCTTTGTTTTTGTTGGCTTGACTTGTCTTGACATTAGCTGAAGATACTTCTAATAATGACTGACTGGTGTGCTGAACTCCAACTTTTATTTAGAAACTGATGGGGGAAATGGGTTTAAAGTCAGATTCAGGGTCTATGGGCTAGATGACCTGATATAAGTATGTTGTAATATTGTGTGAGTCAATGATACACCTATCCTAATTTAGCTCACACTGACTGTCTATCTAAAACAACCGTGACCATCAGTGTCCTTACCAGCTTGCGCCTGATTAGAAAAAGAGGACAGCATATACTTCCAAAACAGAACATTTAAGAAGTCCAGTGGCTGTTTTCCTGTTTAGCAAGGAGCCATCTTCAATCATTTCTCACTACTTTTCTGCAACTCCTGGATCACACTAAGAAACATTTACATGTGCAATCATATTTTAGAACTGGTAATGGCCCCCAGGAGCCTCTAGTCTAAGTAGTTCTCAACCTTAGCAGAGCATTACAATCCACTGGGGAGTTTTTAAAATGGGCCAGTTCCTGAGTTGCACACTTTAAGAGATTCTTTTAGTCTAGGTTGTGACTTGGGCATCTGAATTTTCATTTTTTAAATGCCCCCAAATGGCTGTAAGAACTGTTGCTCTAGTCTGATGGTTCTCGAACTATGTACTTCAGGCCAGCAGCCTCAGCAACGTTTGAGCTTGGTAGAAATTAAAATTTGCTGAGATAGGAGGATAGCAGGTTCATGGCCAGCCTCAGCAACTTAGCAAGGCCCTCAGCAACTTAGTGAGTCCTTGTATCAAAAAAGTAAATCATATAGGGCTGGGGGTATAACTCAGAGATAGATGTCTCTGGGTTCAATCCCCAGATCAAAAGAAAAGAAAGAAGCGCAAATGCATAGTGCATATTTAGTGGGTATATCATCATTGTTTTCTTCTTTACAAGTTAAATAAACTTACCACATAGAGTATTTATGTTTAGAATATTTTGGTCTACTGAGTTTATTAATTTTTACTAGAACTTGCATCTGTTATTTTCAGGTTTCTTGGAGGAAAAGTGTTATTTGTAACATAGCTTTATCAATATTGTTCCAGTTATAAAAGATACTATAATGAACACAGGAATAAAATTTTGCCATGCATGAGAAAGAAAAAGAAAGAAAGAAAGAAAGAAAGAAAGGAAGAAAGAAAGAAAGAAAGTAAGTAGAAAGAAAGATGAAAGGAAGAAGAAAGGAAGAAAGAAAGAAAGAAAGAAAGAAAGAAAGAAAGAAAGAAAGAAAGGCAAATTCTTACCCTGCCCTCTTCCTACTGAATCAGCAACTCTGCAGGGTGGAGCCCAGAGAGCTGTGTTTTAAGGAACCCTCCAGGGGATTCTGATACACATTAGTTTGGGAAGTCTTACAGAACAATCATTCCTAATAGGGAGCTTGAGCTTTCAAGGGAAGATTCTTCCTCTTCCAGGGTTGTGTGGCAATGAGCCCAGCTGAGAGAGGGCCCTATTAATTCAAAATTAGTAGAAACAATGTCCTGCAAACAAAACATGGCCATGGCGAGAACAGGGTGGCCCATTTGGGACTCAAGATAAAGGGTAGCTTTTATAAAATTAATTTAAAAACATATAAGGCTTATGCTAATGCTTCTTGATAGATGAAGTTGTTGGTATAGTTGTTCCTCTTATTCTCTCTTCCTGTAATCAGGATGAATTAATTGGTAGCTGTCTCCAAACAAACTTCTAGTATCTAATGTGTGCTGGGAGGGGCAACTCAAGAGAGACTATTGCTTCCCTTAGAAGCTTAAAATCTAAATGCGACAAAATGCACATGGGAAATGGAATAGCACGGAATCGTGTTGTTTCCCATTTCCAGGAAGAAGGACTTTCATACAGGGCATGGCTCTTACAGCTGATGTTTATAGGGTAAGTTCACACTCAAACCTTGCAGATTTAAAGCAACCTAATTCGTCAGCCTTGATCTTGGTCTTTCTAGGCTAAATGAAATAGATAACACATAAGTTATAGTGAACATTTTATTTTTTAAAACAATTTTATTGATGCATTGTAATTATATATTATAATGAAGTTCAGAGTGATAGAGACATACATGCACACAGCACTTGGTGAGCCTCCCCCAGCTCCCACCCTGCGCCCTCCCCTTCCTCTTATATGATATTGAGATTGGCATTGATAATTTCATCTATGTACATAGTGTCAATTGAAGTGTTTCCTTCATCAAGTCTCCCCCACCCCAACCGCTCTCCCCTAGACTCTCTTCATCACTCCACTGGGTTTTCTCCTCCTTTGTCTGGAGCCCCTCTTGTATCCCAATTTCTCCCTAGTTCCACATATGAGGAAAATATTTGACCCTTCATTTTTTGTGACTGGCTAATCTATAACGAGCATTTTCTATGTGCTGGGTACTCTACGAAGTATTTCCAGGTATTGGATCTCAGAAGCAGCGCAGTGAGGCAGATACATTATTCCTGCTTTGTAGCTGAGAAAACAGAAACACAGGCAGGTGAAGGAACTTGCCCAAGGTCACATAGTCTGACCTCCTGCAGTAGAATGAAGTCTTGAATCAGGCCCGATGAAAGGCTTTGGGGGAGGAGGGAGATGGGAGAGGGCTCAACAGCAAAATAGGCTTTATTGGGATAAAACCTGTAGAGGGGGGTCTCCAGGGAAGGTTGGGCCCATGTCTACTTACAGACTAGAAGCTTATATAGGTTGTTTAAGGGGAGATTCTATGGGGCAGGGGAAGCGGTGGTCAGCCATTGCTAGGGGGGTTGTTAAGGAGACTTAGTTGGCTTGTTAGAGCTGGGTTAAGCAGGACAGTGGGAATTTTCCATAAGTTGAAGGATGCAATAATTGCAAGGGGCTTGTCGGGAACATCTTAAGCAAGACACCGGGGGCATCTAGGTAAGTGGGGGGGATGAGTGTATTTGAATAAGACTTGGGAATTTCTGGTCACCCAAGAGACCTGCAAAATGACACGTCTTTACAAGATGGGGTCACTTTTGTTGGAGACTGTAACACCTGAAAGACTACACTCCTAACCACTGTCCTGTACTTCACAGGGAAGGCTCTAATTTATGACATCATGCATAAGGCACTAGAGCACTGATCTGCATTAGACTCAAATGGATTTTAGTTTACTCAGATCCACGGCAACCTGAGTGGGTCCAGATGGTTCTCCAATCCCAGCCCTTCTGTAGTTCCATCTTCCTTTGTCCCCCACATTATTGACTCAGAATCTGATTTGCATTTGTGGAGGAAGACTGGCAAGTAGAGAGCCTGGCAGGAACCTTAATGAGGCCAAGCGGGACCCATTTAAATGGGAAGGTGTGGAATGACTCAGGAAGAGCCGAAGCCAGCTGTCAGCAGGCTTAATGGAAGGTTAACGGGAATCCAGCAATGGGTGGCTGGGGAGACTCTATGTCTCTCTAAAGAAAACAGAAATTTGAGAAGTGGGAAGAGCAGGAGGAGGAATCCACTTGAAACCCTGAGAATGAATCTGGAAATAGGATTTCAGTTAGATTTGTAAACATGTTACAGTCTTTAAAAAATGCTCCTTGAGTTCCCAACTCCTGAGTATCAAAGGACAGTGGTGGGAAGTGTTCCCCAAATACCCTGAATGCTAATGTTGTTCTCAAGGTACTTGGGGGGCACCAGAAATGGCTGCTCATGGGACAGAAGGTGGGTTCACCTTGACCTGATAAAGTACCATCCTCCAACTGTGTGCATTATTGATGTTGCAGACAGAGTAGCAGGGTGGGGAGCAGGAAGGACCATTACACATCATTCAATTCAACCCCTATTTTTCAGCTATAGGAACCCCAGTCAGGCAGGGGCAATGTGCTGCCTCCAGGCCACAGAGAAATCCCGTGCTAGAGCCGGGCGTGGTGGCGCACGCTTGTAATCCCAGTACTAGGGAGGCGGAGACAGGAGGATCCGGGTTCGCGGCCAGCCTCAGCTCTCTGTCTCTGTCTCTCTCCCTCTCTCTCTCTCTCCCTCTCTCTCTCTCTCTCTTCCTAGTGAGGCCCTCTGCAACTTCGTGAGACCCGGTTTCAAAATAATGTATAAAAAAATAGGGCCGGGGGTGTAGAGCGGAGGTAGAACGCCCCTGGGTTCAATCCCCGGTACCACAAAAAAAAAAAAAAAAAAAGAAAAAGAAAACCCGTGCTAGTGCACCTGGATCTGTCTGATTATGGCCCCCTGGGGGTCACATCCTTTCATCTATTAAGTTCTTGTTGGTGGAACCATGCAACTCAGTTATGTTATGTCCTAACTATAACCACCAAGCCATCGTTCCCAGTACAGCCCTGGCCCTGTGGTGCACGGATGCCCCCAGGATGAGGCAGTGAAGCGCACAGGTGCAGTGTGGCCACTTTGTCACTGTCTCATCACCCTAATGATGATGGCCAGCTTGTCCTAGATCGCCTGGGACTTCCAATTTCTATCTATCTATCTATCTATCTATCTATCTTCATCATCATCATCATCATCTATCATCTATCTATTTATTTCTGGGAATTGAAACCAGAGGCATTCTACCTCTGAGCTACACTCCCAGCCCTTTTTATTTTTTGTGTTGTTTTGAAACTAGGTCTTGCTGGGTTGTCGTGAGTCTTGCTCTGTTGCTGAGGCTGTCCTGGAACCTGCGATCCTCCTGTCACAGCTTCCCTAGTACTGGGATTACAGGCATGTACCACCACACCTGGCTGACTTTTCCAGTTTTAAAACTCAAAGTCCCACATTTTGGACCCCCCTCCCTCAAGTCTGGGGCAAATTGATGGTGGGTCATCAAAGACAATCACCCTCTTGGTTCTTTCACTCACAGCCCCTGTACTTGACTTTGTGTTTGTGACTCTATAGTTGGATCCAACTAGAGTTTAGCTTGCTCAGATCCAGGGTCAGAATAGAATACTACCAGACCTAGACGATAGACCCTTGCTATTCAGAACATGGTATTGTCTTCTGGGAGATTATTAGCATGAAAATCCTAGGCTCTACTCTAAATGCACTGAATCAGATCTGCAGTGTGACTTTTAAGATCTCCAGGTGACCTATGTGAGTTAAAGTTTCAGAGATACTGGTCTAAAGAATTGATTGTGTCCCTCTGAGGTCCCTATTTGATTGGTATGGCGGTGCCTGAGCATCAGGAGTTTTTCAAACGGGTAATTCTAAGCAGCAATGTTTGCAGCTACTTTTCCAAGGGCAGGGTAGCTTTGCACCAGAAAGTCAGGTTGCTAATTAATCAGGATAAAGTTTGGCTTAAAGTTACAAGTGTATGTGGGTTTAGTATCCCCCTATGATTTTGCTCAAAGAAATGATCAATAAAATTGCTCCAAAAAAATCTGAGAAGACAAGATAATGACCAATTATTATGAAGGAGGCCCATTAAAGGAACTAAAAGCCAAGATTAATGTTTGGTCTTTGGGTAGTGATAATGAGAAAACAGAAAAGATAAACAGAAAGAGTGTCTGAGGACTATCCATCTGTTTAGAAGACAGCTGGAGAATGATGACAGGATGACATCAAGATAATAAGAGAAAGATGGGAGTTTGAGTAAGTGGAAACCTTGGTTACAGGACAGGAACTTGGTAAAGAGGCAACTACCTGCCATCTGGTACCTAAATATAATGGGCGTATTCCCCCGCTTCCCCATACTCGTTCATTATCTCAGGAAGAGTGTATTTAGCTGCAAGTAAGAGAACACTAAAACATAGCAACACTCACTAAAGACCTTCAAATTATTTTATATAACTAGAAGTCTGGGATGAGAGCTGTTTTGGGGTTGGTTCAGAGCTTTGCTAAGAGGAATTATTAGTAAGATTTCTGCAACTTTGTTGGCTCTTCCCTCATGGTTGCTGCTATTGCTCAGATAGACGTTCACAAAAGCATCCCAAGCAGGAAGAAAGGAGGTGGCAAATGGGACTTTTCCTCTGATAAAACTCCTTATCAAAAAGGGAAATCTCATAGAAGCCATTCAAAGACTTCCCCATATGTTTGTTTTATTGTCCAGAATGAGGCCGTCTTTGTCAAAGGGGATCAAGATCACCCATCCCCATTCGTCTTCCAGGCCACACACATTGTCACTCAAACGTTAGGCTCAGCTAGCAAGCGGGAGACTGGGAGTCTGTAGGGTAGATACCCTGAGCTTCTGCCATATCCTCTCACCTAGCCAAAGCTCGCTTGTCATCTCCGACATGCCAAGCACAGGGTGCTGGGGTGTAGCCATCAACAAGACAGTCCCAGCTCCTACACTCAGGTGGTTTGCAAAGTCATTTTTTATCTTGATTGTCCATTTCATGATTTGGAGTGGCTGGCAGATTTCTGATGTGCCTGAGAGACAAAAAGATGGAAGAGATGAAAGTTTAGAAATTCTGTGCACACACCTTGAAGCTTTGGAATTGTACCTGTGATGTGTTGTGAGTCAACAGAGGCGTGGGGCTGAAATGTTCATCCTAGGAGGGGAAGGCAAATGGTAGCAGGAATTCTTAGCTGCAGTGAAATGTTATCAGCTGGCAGAGACAAGTCGACTTTGTCCAAGTTCAGGGTCAGAGGAATGAAAACAACCCCACCTTCTGTTCCTGTGCTGCTTCATAACTTCCAAGCATTTCCAAACACATAGCGCTCCGTGTCCACAGAAGGGCAAGTCCTCATCATATAGGGGAGAAAAACGGAAGCACAGAGAAGCAAAACAGCTGTCTGGGTTCCCACAATAGTTAAAGAGAATTGACTATCCCGAGTCGCCTTTAGTATCGTCTTTGTGGGATGCCAGTGTACCAGGCTTTGTGCTCAGACCTCGTCACAGGGCCGTCATCACCAGTGATATTATGTGAGCACTTGGAGTCAGCCAGGTGCTGCCTAAGCACTTCTGATGCGTCATTCTATTGTGTATTCCATGTGCTCCGGCCCCTTCAGGTGTACAAAAGGACCCGAGTGAGCTCTTTATTATTGCACTCCTGTGGGAGGTACAAAGCACTGCTCAGCTGTGCGTTCTAGGTTTCTCCTAACTCCCCCCACATCACCTTGGCAAGATGGCCTGTTCTTCTCCATCTCTCATCTGTGTGGAAACAACCAATCTGGAACCAATCTGCAGATGGGTGGGGGGATCTGTGAAGGACATGAAGACAGGAGGGGCTTTGGGGCCGGGTCTCACATTCTTTTTTTTATTTTATTTATTTATTTATTTGTCTCACATCCTTAAGGAGACTCATGTTTGGACTTATCTCCAAATGAAGTCACTTATTCAGGGTCAGAGATTGAATGATCCCGATGGGACATTTAAACTGTACTACAAATTTGCCCTCCTCCCTCTTTTAAAAGTATACCCTGAGTTCTGGGATCAGTGCACACACCTGTAATGCCAGTACTGGGAAGGCTGAGAAAGGAGGATCACAGGTTCGAGGCCAGTTTCAGCAACTTAGCGAAAACCTGTTTCAAAATAAAAAAATAAAAAAATGAGCTGGGGGTATAGCTCAGAAGTAGAATGTTCCTGGGTTCAGTCCCCAGTACCAAATAAATAAAGAAGAAATAAATAAATAAATAAAGTATACCCTGAGAGACTTGGAAACCAAAAAAAAAAAAAAAAGGAAAAGGGAATGGGCTGGGCCCCACTTTCTTCCAGGGAACCCTGGTCTTGCCAAGAGGCCCCTGGCCTTGCCCTTATTCTGTCTCTTATCTCTGCTTCTTCCCTGTTTATCACTGCTCCTCTGTTCCATTTCTTCCCTTCCCCTCCCCTCCACCCTCTGAGATGAGGTTGGTGTCTTATCTCCCTGCAGCAGCTCCATCAACAAAGTCCTATCATTTTTTTTCTCCCTCCGAACTCAGGATGCCTCTGCATCATTTTAATCTGTTCCCCGGAGCTTTGGTTTTCAATCTCTTCCCAAACTTAATCTCAGACCCTTCTTGACTGAGATGAGAAAAAGGCCTGAAGGAGATTACAGAAGCTGACAATACCTCCTCGGCCGGGGATCAAGATGATGAGAAAAGGCAGCAAGGTCTTGCTTTAGCACCATGCCCTGCATATGCCACGGGGAATGGAGTTTCCTAATGAACCAAAGACCCGCCATCAACAGTGCTTCAACCTCTACTGCCCCCTAAAACGATTGTTGAAAAATTTTGCTGCATGTCAGTTATCTGAAAGGGACACTGGCCTAGAACCTGAAGCTGTCACTGCCCAGCTGGGTGGCCCAGGACAAGTGTCTTGTCTTCCTTTAGTCTCAGCTTCCTTGTCTATAGAATGAGAGTAATAATGGCACCCTCCTCATAGGTAAACATTAAATGGCGTGATAAGAGCAGAGCAGTTAGACAGCACCTGGCACACAGTAGGTGCTTCATGGTGAGCAGGTGCTGCTGCTGTCTGTTCATGCTCCAGGCCTAGCGGGTGTGCGCTCAGAAATGCGTGTTTATTGGTATTTCCTGGTAGGACCTGTGTGGTTTCCCAGCGAGGATGCATCCAGTACACCTGGAGAACTAGAGTGGAAATGGGGGTTCTGGTCTATCTTAGAAGCTGAGTACGTGTGCCCTGGTCTGTGGCTCTCGTGCTTTAGAGAGCATAAAAATCTTCTGGGAACATGTTTGTATTGTACAGGGTTCACTAGATTAACAGAATTCATAGAATGGGTATATGGAAAAAAGGATTTATCAGATGGGCTTACAGTTTGAAGCAATGTAGTCCCAAGTTCTGACTGCATGTGGAGAGTCAGAGGAACCAGTAGCTGGTTGAGCGGTCTAAGAGCTAGAGTCGTAGGATCCGAGCAACCACTAATTCAGTTCCAGTTCAAGATGTGAAGATCAGGAAGCTCTTCAGAGAAATAATGGTGAAGTTTCAGTTCGAAGGGCCGGAGGCTGACGGTCTCAGACGAGAGCAGAAGATCAAGAAGCTCTTCAGAGAAACAGCGGAGTTCTAGTTCTATGAGCCGGAGGCCAACGATATCAGGCGAGAGCAGATGCGATTTCTTCGGAAAGAGTCGCGCATTGCTCTACGCAGCTTCTCCCTCTTTTATCTAAGTCCTGCACCTATCAGAATCCTGCTGCCTACATTCAGGGTAGGCTTTCTGTTTAATCTGCTGTTACCCAAAGTCACATGATCTTGGGTGTGTCATGATCAGGTCAAATTGACAAGCTAGATTGACTATCACAATGTTAAAATGCAGACATCTGGGCGTGAGCCCCACGATGCTGATCCAGCGTGGCTGGAAGGGGCCTGCCGCCTGCATGCTTCACAGCCTCATCCAGCGCACCTCTGGAGACCACAGCCCGACGGTGTGGCTCAGAGTGCTGTTTTTTGCTTGTTTGTTTTTGTTTATTTTGTACTGGGAATTGAACTTGGGGGTATTCTACCTCCAAGCTACACCCCCAGTCCTATTTTATTTTATTTTATTATTTGAGACAGGGTCTTGCTAAGTTGTTGAGGATCTGGCTACGTTGCTAAGACTGGCCTCGGACCTGTGACCTCCTGTCTCAGCCTCCCAAGTACTGGGATTACATGCACGTGCCACCATGCCTGGGTCAGAGAGCTTACTGCCATCTTCATCCTGACCACCCTCACCGTGCCAGCATTTCCTGATTTCTCCTGTGGCTTCGCCTTTCTTTGTCTTTGGACCCTGTGCTCAGTGCTGACTTCAGCTTTCTTGGTCCGCTGTGGTCAGCTGCAGGGCAGTGCCCTCTTTATCCCTAGCTCTTTTCTTTTGCTCCACATTCACAGCTAAGTTTCTGGAACATGCCTACCTGACTGAGGTGTGTCTCTGGCTGAATTCTGCATGACATCCTAAATTCTCTCAACGTCACACTATGACCTCTGTCTCCTGTGACCTCCATACACCTGGCAGGGAAAACGCGGGGGTTCTTTTTTCTAGGAGTATCATTTGCTATCTGAGTTAGTCAGATTTCTGTTATTGTAATAAATACCTGAGAAAGTCAGTTTATAATGAGAAAAATATTTCTTTTGGCATGGAGTGTTGGAGGTTCCAGTCCATGACCAGTTGGCCACATTGCTTTGGGCCGGTGGGGGCACCGCACATCATGGTGGGAGCAGGTGGTGGAGGATGCCTGTTCACTCTGGGGCCAGATGCAAAAGATAAAGAGGAAGAGACCAGGGTCTCACAGTCCTTTCCAAGAGCACACCCTCAGTGACCCAAGACCTCCCACTAGGCTCACCTCTTGAAGTTTCCACCAACTCCCAATGATGCCAAGCTGGGGATGAAGTTTTTAACACATGGGCCTTTGGGAGACAATCCAGATTCAAACTATAGCACCATCCTCTCTCGATTCGCCTGTATGCCTCTGGTATCAGCCACCCCACTGGGCTTCCAACATGATGGAGGGTCTTGGAAGATGGCAGGTGTGCCATTTTAAATTTGAGTCTCAATTGCAAAACACCAGATGTGTGGAGTGCAGACAGTGTGTTGAATGCTCATTGCCCATAAGGTACATGCTGTAAGTTATTTTTTATTTCAATTTTAAATCCATCTCATGTGTCTTGGTTCACTGTGGGGTTTTCTACCCCTGCTAAATG
The DNA here is from genome assembly GCA_004027185.1 of Glis glis. Lineage (NCBI taxonomy): Eukaryota > Metazoa > Chordata > Mammalia > Rodentia > Gliridae > Glis > Glis glis. The sequence continues at coordinate 5,698 of PVJS01031668.1, read as the reverse complement.
ATGAGGGATATAAGAAAAATGTTCTGTTTTCTATTTGGATTATAGTTATTAAAGCTTGTATTGCACCTGGAATCCGACATCGTGCAATTATTTAAGCTTACGGTTTTTTTCTTTTTAACAATTTATTTATTTTTTATGGAGACCTAAACAGCAAGATATGGCATCTCCTGAAAGAGCAAATGAAAACCACAGTCATATACTGCTTCACACCCACTAGGTGGCGACCATCAGAAAAGATGGACTATAACAACTGCTATGAGGACCAGGAGAAATCTCAATTCTCATGCATCCTTGGTGAGAATGTAAGAGTAATACAGCTACTTTGGACAAGAGTCTGGCAGCTTCACAAATGTTAAACATAGTTACCATGTGACGCAGAGATTGAACTCCTGAATATACATCCAAGAAAATTAAAGACATATGATCAAATAAAGACTTGTGCATGAATGCTCATAAGAGCATTATTTACAATAGCCACAAAGCAGAAATAACCCAAATGTCTATAAGATGATAAAAAATGTGGTATAACACACAAGGGAATTCTGTTCAGCAATAAAAAAAAAGATATGAGAAACTGATTCATGCCACAACATGGATGAACCGCAAAACATTATGCTAAGTGAAGAAGCCAGGCACAAAAGACCACATAGATTTTATTTATATGAAGTGTCTAACACAGGTAAATCTGTAGAGACACAAAGATTAGTGGTTATGTAGGATTAGGAGTTTGGGAAGTTGGAGGTGACTGCTAATGGACATTATGTTTCTTTTGAGGGTGATAAAAATGTTCTAAAATCATATTGTAGTGATGATCATGTAACTGCAAATATCCTAAAACCCACTGAACTATACACTTATCAGAGGTAAGTTTATAGTATGTAATTCATTGCTCAATAAAATAGTATTGCTTGGAATGAATGTGGGGTCTGACCTTCTTAGAATAGAATAAGTCATCACAATTTTCTACAGTGCAACCCAAGAACACAATAATTTTTCAATTGCAGTATCGCATCCAGTTGCTTCATGCTGAAGTTATGGTGATTAAAGTTTCCCTGGTCTATATTGCTGGTATATTGTTGTAAGTATGAATACTATTTAAGACGATCCTGAGATTTGCTTGGAGGAAGAAAACTTTTGTGCATAAAAGGTGTGTGTGTGTGTGTGTGTGTGTGTGTGTGTGTGTGTGTTACACATGCATGCACATGTGTCAAAGGATGAAAGGGAAAATGAGAAGGCAAGAGAAACATGTCAGCCACAAGATTTCAATTGCAAAACTCATTTATATGACAAAACAAATGCTTAAAAATCATTTTTGTCAGTGAGATCAAAACCAGTCCTTTGCTACTACAAACTACACTTCAATGAACATTCTTAGATGTCTATCTTTGTGTATTAATAGGAGCATGATTGGATGGTGAATTCCTATAAGTTGAATTGCTGGCTCAAAAATACATGTTTAATTAAAATCTTGGTAGATTAGTGTCAAATTCCACTCCAAAGTATGTTCCCAATTTTTACTTCCATTAATTAGACAATGAAATGCCTGTTTTTCTTGTAAACAATAATTAGATTTGTTTTCCAGACTGACAATTTTATCGTTTAACTGGAGCAATTAATTTATTTTTGTTTAAGCAAATTACTGATCTAATTTAGGTTTAAATCTATGATCTTATATTGTGATATCTATGCTGTCTGCTCTGTTTTATTTCCTTTCCTTTCTTAATTTCTTTTGGATTTTTAAAATTTTATTTTTTCCTATTAGATTGAAAATTGTATAATATATTTCTATTCTTTCAGTGTTTGCTATACAAGTGACAAGTATCTTTACTTTATCGCAGTCTAATGTCAATCAGTATCATAAACCTCCTCTTAGACAGCCAAGACCTTAGAACACTTTATTTTCAAATAGAGTGGAACTTTCACTACCACAAAATAATAATAACAATGATAATAATAATAATTAATGTACCACTGAACTACATCCCCAGTCCTTTTTACTTATTTTTTAATATTTGACACAGGATCGGGTTATGCTAAGTTGCCCAGGCTGTCCTCGAACTTGTGATCTTCCTTTCTCAGCCTCCCAAGTTGCTGAGAGAGGCATGCACCATCACACCTGATTTTTATAATTATTAATGCATATTAATTATACAGACTAGTGGATTTCACTGTGAAATTTCTATACATGCATATATTTGATATCTGTTTATTTAGCCTATTCTGGTTGGGTTTGACTTCTCGAATCTAGACATTCATGTCTTTCATCAATTCTGGAAATTTCTCAGCTATTAGCTCTTCAAAACCTTGCCTCAGCCCATTCTCTCTCTCCTTTCTGTACTCTAACTTAAAAAAATCAGACTTTCTCACTATATCCTCTGTTTCTTAGCTCTTCTGTATTTTCCAGCTGCAGTATGAGTAGTGTCTCCTGATCTAGCTTTGAGTTCAAAATTATTTTAAAAGTCAAATCTAATATACTGTTTGTTAGGTTATAAATTACAGGCTTTCTTCAGTTCTTAAATTTGCATTTGGTTCTTTTTCAAATCTGTTGTCAATTTATAGTTTCCAGGTCTCTAGCAAAATGTTCAAGCCTTGCTTGTCCATGTGGAAATCCAGTTGTCCCAGAACCACTGGTTGAAGAGATTACTCCTTCCCCCATCCAATGGACTTGGAACTCAAGCTTAGCATTTTTTCTTGGAAAATACTAAACATACTTGACCAATAATTTTAGTATTTGAGATCTGTTTGGATCTATTTGTTGTCTTCTGCCTCTACTGGCTCTTACTCATGGGTCTTAATTTCCTGTGTGCCTGGTTATGTTTTATCGTATGGAGGCTATTGCATTTAAAAAATTTTTTGTAGTGATGATCTGAGGCCCAGCATCATGTGATTTTTTTTAAATTGGGGGGGATATATACCTAAGAGTGGAATTGTGTTTACTTTTACCAGGCAGCTTTTTGTGCCACGGCTTGGTACAAATTCAAGACTTTCAGTTGCATGAATTATTTAGATGACTCAGAGCCATATTAACTCATGTGAGAATAGTGTTACTACTGCTTCACCCTTACCCAGAAGGTAGAGTCCTTTTTATCTTTTAGTGGGTAGTGGTCAATCAAAGCCTCTAACTTCAGTAAATCCTAGGTCTTATCACTTTTCCTATAGCTTCATGCAGCAGCCAAAACCAAGCTCAGGTTTGCAGATATTCCTTCCAGACTGGAAAACACTGATGAGGCAAAAGCAACTCGGAGTTCTAGACTTACCTCTATGGGTTAGCATGTTCTTTAGTTCTAGGCCTAGTAAAGTTTTTAAAATTTTTATTTATTTTTTTGGTACTAGATATTGAACCCAGAGACATTCTACTTCTGAGCTACACTCCCAGCCCTTTTTTATTTTGAAACAGGGTCTCATTAGGTTGCTGAGAGTCTTGCTACATTGCCAAGGCTGTCCTCCAACCTGCAATCCTCCTGTCTCATCGGCCTCCCAGGTACTCAGATTACAGACGTGTGCCACCATACCTGGTGCCTAGTAATTTTTAATTGCTAGTTCTTTGATATTTTAAAGAATGCTTAAGATTATTTGGTTCTGCTCCTCTGTGTCTAATGATAGGATGGTTGGCCCAAATTACCTAATCAGCATTACCAGAGCTGATTGTCCTTGAAAATGTTTATTTCCCAAATTGCCTTCTTTGCCAAAGCTAATCTTATCAAATTTATTAATAAAGCAATCTTCTTCAAAACAGAGATAAACAAAAAAAGTAAAGTTATACATTTTTTCCTCATTATCTACGGGGAATTGGTTCCAGGAACCTCCAGGATCCCCAAATCTGAGGATGCTCAAGTTCCTTATATAAAATGATGTAATATTTGCATACAACCTATGAATACCCTTCCATAGACTTTAAAAAATCATCTTTAGTGCTCTGTGTATGTATGTTACTATCACTATCAACTACATTCTGATGTGAGACTATAATGCACCAATAAAATTATAAAAAAAGAAAATCATCTTTAGGTTACTTATAATATCTAATACAATGTAAAAGCTGTGCAAGTAGTAGTTACACTATATTGTTTAGGGAATAACAACATGAGGAAAAAGACTGCATGTTCAGTACAGACACAGTTTTTTTGTTTTTAATGTTTTTGACCTGCTTTTGTTTGAATCTGCAGGTGAAGAGCCCACGGATATGGAGAGCTGGGTATAGTTAGTTTCCTTGAGAAAGAATCTACCTAATAAGATGCACTGATCTATTTCTAATCTACAAGGCCTCTTGTCTGGCATGTGATACACTCCTGAAGGAGAGTAGAGCAAGGGAGAATTGATATCCATCCACAGAGTTGAAGGACTGTCATTGAGAAGAGATGGTAGTGCAATATGATTCTAGAAGGCAAATCTAGGACTGGGAATGGAAATTCCTGAACTCAATTTCTACCTACCCAGAGAAAAGCATCATTAGAATAACACAGTGGTATATATTGCTGTGGCCCTGGGAGTTGGGTCACCTGCACTCGTTTGTCTTCCTTTTCTGTTTGGATGGATTCCTTTGACCCTTCTCTTTTACTCTTTCATTCTGCATAGTTTACTTGGGGCCACCTTTTTGCCATCCAACTATGGCAGCATCGCTGAGCCTGGCTAATCAGAGAACCTCATAGCGCCACTCTATCTCTTCCAATAGTGAGTTGGTCAGGGATGGGGACCACATAGCGCCACTCTATCTTTTCCAATAGTGAGTTGGTCAGGTATGGGCACTGCATAGCATCACTCCATCTCCTGCAATAGTGAGTTGGTCAGGGATGGGCACTGCATAGCACCACTCCATCTCCTGCAATAGTGAGTTGGTCAGGGATGGGGACCACATAGTGCCACTCCATCTCCTGCAATAGTGAGTTGGTCAGGGATGGGGACCACATAGTGCCACTCCATCTCCTGCAATACTGAGTTGATCAAGGATGGGCAGAAAGCCCACGGTGGCAAATCAGAGCCAAGAAGACACAATGTGGAGACTTTTGTGAGTTGTCCAAGCTGCTGATCCCTTCCTGTGGGTCCCAAAGGAGAGAACAGGAGGTTGAAGTTGTCTTTGTACTACCACACAGGGAGAGTCTATTTGAGAGGAAGCGGAGCTCAGATACAGAAAAACAACCAGAGCATGGTAATATTAGCTGAGTCTTGCTCATGGCAAGACTGAAATTATGATCTTAGATGGTTTATGCTCCACGACATGAGGAAATAAATCTCTCTCCATTTTGTTGTTTTGGGTACTGGGGATTGAACTCAGGGACATTCTACCTCTGAGCTATACCTCTGGCCCTATTTTATTTTGAAATAGGGTCTCATTAAGTTGCTGAAATTCTCCCTAAATTTCTGGCCTTAAACCTGTGATCCTCCTGTCTCAGCCTCCCAAGTACTGGGATTACAGGCATACGCCACCATGTCTGGCACTAAATTCTCAATTTCATTAAGTCAATCTGATTCATTTTCCTTTTTGCCATTTAAAATGGAGGAAGTTTTAGCAAAAATGAATCCCTCATTCCCAGCAACACTCACTGAGAAGAGCATAACCGGCCTTCAGAATAGATAGGGAGCCGGGCGTGGTGGCGCACGCTTGTAATCCCAGTACTTTGGGAGGCGGAGACCGGAGGATCCGGGTTCGCAGCCAGCCTCAGCTCTCTCGGTCTCTCTCTCTCTCTCTCTCTCTCTCTCT
>PVJS01031667.1:0-23249 GCA_004027185.1 Glis glis | reverse complement strand
AGACACACACACACACACACACACACACACACACACACACACACTTTTTTAAAAAAGAAAATGTTATCGTTTGAATTTGGAGTGTCTCCACTCCAAACTATGTGTCATTCTGTCATGTGTTGAAGCCTTGTCCCCAGTGGGTGGTATTATCGGGAGGTGATAGAGACATTAGGAGGCGGGCCTACTTGGAAGAGGGGAGCCAATGGGGGCCTGTCCTTGAAGGACACATTTTGTCCCCAGACCTTTTTCCCACCCTCTGCTTCCTGGCTACGTGAGGTGAGCAGCTTTGCTCCACGCACTCTCCCCACCATGATGTTCTGGCTTACCAGAGACTCAGAAACAATGGAGCCACGTGACCATGAACTGAAACCTCTGAAAAAAATGAACCAAATAATTCTTTCCTCCTCTAAGTTGATGTTCTCGGGTATTTTGTCACAGTCACAGAAAGCTAACACAAAGTAAATTAAACAAAAAGCTTAGCACATCTTTACTTTCAGAAAGAGAATATTAATTCAGAAGTGTTGCTGCTGATGTTAAAATTATCTTTGAATTCTGATTTTGAAAACTCATTTTCAATTCTTAGTCCCAAATCCAGCTTGTCTTGGATGCTTACAAATTAGTACAGTTCTGCCTATTACTCTTTTTTCCCCCACAGAGTTAATATTTATTATTCTGACTTGAAGCAAATCTCTACACTCAAATCTTTTAGTCTTTATACTAAACTCAGTTAATTCTGTAAATGTGGTATAGTTTTAAAAAACTCTGAATATACTAAAAAACACCAAGTAATAAATGGGTACATTTTATGGTAGTGAATCTCAATAAAGATGTCAGAAAAAGATGCTAAAAAGATTTTGCAATTCTATTGCCCAGCTCCATACTTGTATTGTGCTATGGGTATGTCAAGAGTAATGGGTATTTCAATTCGGATTAGCCGTATTTCAGGTGCCTATTACTCTTGACATACATCCTATCTCCATGATATAGTACTACTTTCAACATTTCTCCTGCTTATAAAATAAGAAAACTTTAAAACGCAGAAAAAACATAGAAAATTGTGTTCATAATTCCATAGCACAGAAATAAATATCTATATATCAAGATTGTAATATATTTGTGTTGAATTATTAATAGTTCATTAAAATACTATAATGATAACACTGTATGGAAGAATATTTTTAATGCTCACTGACCCCTCATATGAAAGCTTAGCATAGCATTTAATTTAAATTTCATTTTTGTGGTTATTTACAAAGAAGTATGACAGCAATCAATTAAATGATTTTAAAGCACATATGGAAATTATTGGTGGAGAATATAATAGACATATGATTAGGAAAAACCTATGTGAAATTTCTGTTAATACATTTTTGTGTGTTTTTTAAATGTATTATGAAAGGTATCAAATTGCTATAATATTTTCATTCCTTGAGCATACAGAAATACTAACAATAATTTTAGTGTAAAATCTCAATACTTATACAGGAAATTATAAAGTTTTATGAAATCATTAAAATTTATGTTGAAAACTGTAGGCTGTCAACTTAGACTATGTGAAATGAAGCACATTACTAAAAAGCATTTTAGCAAAATTATAAAAATGTTGAAGTACACTACCATATTATCCCATAGACAGAATGGAGGATTCAAACTCTGCAAGTGTAGTGACTATGTCTAATATTTCTCAACAGCTTGAGTCACATGTTACGGAATTCTGGGTTGAAAGCATGGACTGAAATTCAAGATTTCTTTAGTCTTCCTAAAATAATTTCAACTGTTTTAGCTTTAGGGCTAGATGGCTGAAAACCATCTGAGTTTGTTTGATCTTGCACATGGCTGAATTAGAACATCTATTGAATCCATGGCTCTTACAAACTCTCTGTGAAAGTTAGATTATTGATCAGAAAAGAATGTAAATGCATTTGAGAACTTGGGGGAAATTGGAAAACTCTTAACATATGATTCTGAACCTCTTTTACTCACTGAAGCAGCCCCTCTGCTTTATTGATGGGGCTTCCCTTGCTGTGTGAGTTACCAAGCAGGAGGAAATCAATGCTCCTCACACCCCAAACCATACTCATTTCTCACGGTCTTAGATAATAACTAAAAGCAGTTCAAAATGCCCCTGGGGGTCATTACAAAATTAAACTCAAGAAACAAGAATAAATATTCTGTATCTGAATGTTGGTTTGTACTACACAGGACAAGTATTTGTCAAACTCCCCAATTGTACATTCAAGTTTTATGCATTTATTATATGTAAATTTTACTTAAAAACACCTACAAGTCAGGCACTGTGGCACACACCTGTAATCCCAGCACTTGGGAGGTTAAGACAGATGGATCACAGCTTTGAGGCCTGCCTCAGAACTTAGCAAGACCCTGTTTCCCTGTTTCAAAATAAAAAATAAAATAGGGCTGGAGGTATAGCTCAGAGGTAGAATTCCCCTGGGTTCCATCCCCAGTACCATATACATGAAAAAAAAATGCCTACAAACAATTATTATAACACTACTCACTAATATGTATGCTACACTCTTTAGAAGGAAGTAATTCAAGTCTGTCCCATACTTTGAAATGCATAAAAATGATTTAAAAATAAATATATATATATGTATATATATATATGATAAGACACGTGATAAACGCTAATGGTAGAGTCTAAGTAATAGGTATACATATGCTCTCTATGTAAAATTCTTTCATTGTTCCTTTATATTTGACATTTTCCATAATAAAGCTGCTAAAAGAATACTATTTTTGTGGAGAAAAATAAGAAATATTTATACAAATCTTTTCTGGAGATACTTGTCTAAAGAGAATGGAAGTCACTTTTAAACATCAGGTTGAAGATGATTCTAATCCACACAATTAAGAAGAAAAGCCACCATCCACTCCTACACTTGGAGCTCCTTGAATGGTGCAGACTGTTTCTCTTTGAGAAAGGATAGTGCAATCATAATCACACACACACACACACACACACACACACACACACACACACACAAGTACTACCTTCTCAACTTCCACAATGAGATTCTGAGGAGATTCTCAGATCAAGTAATAAATAGTTTTGACTCTAGACCACCTCCTACTAGAATTGGTGAGACCCAGATCTCATCCTATGGCTATATGCAGAGGTGGGAAGAAAGTCTTCAACAATAAGCAGATTTCCCATACTGAATCCCAAATTCATGACTGAAGCTATTACAGTAAAAGGGAAGACAGGGTTCCTGAAGCTCTTTTATGTCAAAGAAATAAATTAAAAAACAATATATGTTATCATGTTATGGTTTAGATTTAGAATTTCCCCTGGACCTCATGAAGAAATAGCAGTCATGTTGGAGGTGGGACTTGGTTGCTGGGGAGGGATCCTTGGGGATGAGACCTTGGAATTATATATGGTCCCTCCTCCCCTTGCTCCTTCTCTAGTTTTCAGCATCTATGATGTGAGAATCGAGCCCTTGCTCTCTCTCTCTCCCTCTGCTTCCCTCAACCATGCTCTGAGCTCTGGCAATGTAACCTGGCCTAACATGGACTGGACCCCTGAAACCTCCAGAACTGTGAGCAAATAAATCATCCTCTAAGTTGTGGTAGTCAGGTGTTTTGAAGTACAGCAGTGATAATGCCGACCGAAACACGGCATCACAATGTGAATTAGCTTATTGCTACTTTCAGTCTCAAAACTCAAGGAGCAGCAAGTCTCCTCACATCCCCCATTAGCTCAAGTTGAATGTATAGAGGTTTTATTGGTCTAATTATAAGTTTCATCATATGGAATGACTTCAATTACAGTTGACTTAAAAAGGGTACAATATTGTTATCTCTCTTTTTTTCTGTTTATCTGTCCACCAGAAGAAAGTTATCTGAATGATTATTCATTAAGCTAACAGTGACTCTCACCCCTCTTTCAGAAGCCCACTGAAGTGGATCACCAAATCTTTATTTTAAATCTACAGTGACCAGCGGTTTGCTCTACAAAACTCGTGATTCCATTCCCAGTGTCTTCCATATTTTTTCCTTTGCCCCTACTAAGATAGTTTCCTTTCAAGGACCATTGTGGTACTGAACATTATGTGTCAGTTAAATTTTTACCTAGTATGACTTTGGACTAGTATGACTAGTTGGACTGATACTGGGTCTTCTCCCCTCTGATTTGCTGACACTCTGAAGTTGTGCCTGAGAAGATACATCCCTGGCACACAGGGCTCTGATTGTAGTGCCTCCATTCATGGTGCTTTCGTGGCAAAACTCATATCTCAGGATGGAATGGGCAATTGCCTCCCACCCTCTATTTTCTAGGAAGTTGTTATTCATTATGGCTGAGTAAAATTCCATTGTGTGTATATACCATATTTTCTTTATCCATCCATCAGTGGATACCTAGGTTGGTTCCATAATTTGGGAATTGTGAATTGTGCTGCAATTAACATGGGCATGAATCTATTACTACAGCATTCTGACTTTAATTTTTTTACACTTGTATTGGTGTATTGTAATTGTACCTCATAGTGAGATTCAAAGTGACACCTTCATACATGCACACATCACTTGATGTATTTCCCTCCACATCCCACCCTGCTCTCCCCATTTTCTAGTGTTTTCTAGTATCAGTGTCCATTGCTTAAAACTGAAAAATATGATGTGAAGATACGTATCTAATACAGTCCATTCAAAAGAATTATTGGACAATAAAGCTACAATGTTCTCACAAGTCTTTTGTCATCAAAAGTTGGGAATATGTGAGGCATCAGGATATTGGGTCTTCTACCTCATATAAGGGGAAAAATGTCTCATAACCTTTCACCAGATGTTTCTAAGTTCAAGACATAAGATTTTGTTTTTGGTACTGGGGATGTAACCCAGGGACATTCTAGGGGCATTCTATGTTCAAGCTACACATCCAGCCTTATTTTTTATTCTTTATTTTGAAACAGGGTCTCACTAAGTTGCCAAAGATCTCACTCAGTAGCTGAGGCTGGCTGCAAACCTGCGATCCTCCTGTCTCAGCCTCCCAAGTACTGGCATTACAAGTGTGCGCCACCATGCCCAGCTAAGGCATAAGAAATTGAATGTAATTGTTATTTTGGTTTATGCTTGTGATATTATGAATTAATTTGAATATTCTTATCCCAAAACATATCTTTTTTCTATAGAGTAATTATTCATATTTTCTATCCATAATCTATAATCCAAAATCTGAAATATTCTAAAATTCAAAACTTTTTGAGCACTAACATGATACCACGAGTGGAAAATTCCACACGTGATGAGTCAGTCAAAACACAGGTACACTAAAAATATTGCATAAAATTACCTTCAAGATATGTGTATAAGATGTATATGAAACATAATTAAATCTTATGTTTACACTTGGGTCCTCTCCCCAAGATATACATCATATACATTCATATACATGAATATTCCAAATATGAAAGAAATCTGAAATCTAAAACACTTCTGGTCCCAAGTATTTCAGACAAGGGATACTCAACCTGCAGGCACATTTGATACTAGGTTATTTGTCTGTTATTACCAGTCTGTTATGCAGGCAAGCATATATACATACATAAGCAGGTTCTAGCCTATGAAATACAAGCAGAAGTGATGTGGCTTCCCTTCAACCTTGATGCCTTTACCTGTTTGCCAGGTTCTTGTAAGCAGCACAGTGAATTCTGAAGCAGCCAGAATGGGGCTGAGTTGCTGACTGCTGTGTGACCAATTACAAACACTCATTTTGAACCCTATGTGAATAAGAAATAGACTTCTATCATTTTGCATTAAGTCATTTTGCATTTTGCCATTTGTTTATCATCACAGTTAGACATATCCTAGCTAGAAAATCTCTTTGGCATGAAATATGGAAGATTAAAGCTTAAACATCATAAACATATGGATAACAACCCAACCAAAGAGATTTATTTCCTTCACCAATATCTCTGCATAAGCAGGATTCTGAATTTAGGCAGATTTTATTCTCAATTTTCACACTCTCTAGATTGTTTATATATATATATATATATATATATGTATATATATATATATTGTTTATATATATATATATATATATATATATATTTGCAGAGCTATTCTCAGTAATTGGCAGGACGTTTGCCTCAAACAGCATCTTTATGTCCATTCAGGGAGACAGACCTGCAGAGAACCAATCACTGGCATAAGGACTCAAGACAGCAGAGTCAACATTCATTGCCACATTCCCTCCTTGGAAAAGCCTCTGGGTGCAAGTCACACATGTCTATCTAGCAGAAAATCCAATCTGCTTCTTCTCTAACACAGAGTGAAAATCAAAAAAGACAAGATTTTTCCACAAAGCCAAGATACATTGACTTGAAAAAAGAACTTTCTGGATGCTCTCCCTCCATAGGGAATGCAAATTCCCAAGGCAGTGGATGTTCTAGTGAGGGAAGGTGCACTGTCCCTAACTAAGTTTATACTTAAGAGTGGAGGAGAACCACTGCCCCAAATCACATTGCGTTCCAACACTTCCTGGGCCCTTATAAAGATACAGAACCTTCAAGTGACATGTGGGTCTTATGTCCTGGAGACTGCTTGGCTGTGTTATTAAGCATTTGAAAAAGTCTATAGTAAATGAAAAAATGCATGGCTAGTCAGATGTTTCCATGTGGGTGGGGATATACCCAAGAGAGTCACAGATACAAACCTGGGGAAACCTCAGCCATGAAGAATCTCTTGGCATTCCTCTTTGGGCAGAGGACGGATTGATTGACATGAATTAGACACCACCATAAGACAGCAGCTTAAGGACAAAGGCCCAGAGAAGGAAATTTAGAAGTTGGCATAAGAATGGGAGACACAGCAGAAGTTTACCTTGTCTTAGAAGCTGCTTAGAGCCTGGCATGGTGGTACATGCTTGCATTCCCAGTACTTGAGAGGCTAAAACAGGAGTATCACAGGTCCAAGGCCAGTTTCAGAAACTTAGTGAGACCCTGTTTCAAAAATAAAAAATAAAAAAAGGAATGTGGGTGTAGCTTGGAGGTAGAACACCCCTGGGTTCCATCCCCAGTACCAAAAAAGAAGAAAAATAAAGAAAAGCTTTTAGAAGCTGTGACTGGGACACTGTTCTAAGGTTCTACAGTTAAAAGATCTTCATGGATTGTAAGAACCACACAAACCTAAGAATGGGTAAGTTTCTCAGAAAAGAGCAGGGTAAGGCAGTACCGGATTCTCCCCAAGTTTTCCTAAAATAGACAAAGAAGACTTATGAGTCTGGATGTGGCTTCAGATTGCAAAAAGTGGACTTCTACCCACATCTGAGAGGATCGACCTTGGGAAGGTACTGAACCTTCTTTCTTCAAAAACCAATTATTTCCATGAGTAGCTTTTCAGTCCCTGAGAGTTGCTTCCCTCCAATATGTTGTCCCCTTAAGACCTGCAGTGAGTATTCTAAGGCCTCTGACCTCTTGGTAGAGGGACCCAGACCTTCACTCCAGCCACCATTTAGTAAGTGTCAGAAAGGACCTTGCAGAGTCCACAAAGTGTAGGAGACATATGAGCTGACTTTCCCCTAGAGCTCCAGCCCTCACTGCCCCTCTGCACCTTTCTGTTCAGTGCCTGGCATGCAGCCCTCCAGTGCATTTCTAGTGACTCACTTATAGTTGAATGAGTTATAGTGAATGAGTTAACTCTACAGCCCTATAGAGGTAATAGTGGAAAGATTGGTCAGGCACACAGCAAGGTCTGAGCATGTGCAAAGCAGCCCTCTGCTTTGTGCTCATTCATAGTTTGTAGTCCATCCAGAGTCCACAAAGGACCTAGCATTTGGGAGTGGAGCCATCTATTCTCTGCAATTTATTCTCCACTGTTTCATGGGGACAAGTACTTTGATCCAGAGTCATGTAGCTGCTCCAGGATCCCATGTGTTCCCCTTGCTCATAGTCAGTGACACAAATTCCTTCCCTTCAAACCTTGCCTCTCTTCCCTCCTCCTTCTCCCTCTTACGCCCTTTGTTCCCCTTGTTTAATGTTCTGCCTTTCCGTTCATCTGTTTCCATTTTTGATGTATGGTGGGGCTATCAAAAAAGCAAGTGCCTCAAACCCTTCTGCTGTCACACGTGCCCTCTTCATAGTAGCGCCTGTGTTGATGCTTAAAATGCCCCTTTCTTTTCTTTTCTTTTTTTTTTTTTTTTTTTGCGGTATCGGGGATTGAAGGCAGGGGCGTTCTACCTCTGCGCTATGCCCCCGGCCCTATTTTTTTTTTATGCTTTATTTTTGAAACCGGGTCTCACGAAGCCGCGGAGGGCCTCGCTAGGTAGAGAGAGAGAGACAGAGAGCGAGAGCGAGAGCGAGAGAGAGAGAGAGGAGAGAGGAGAGAAAGAGAGAGAGAGATCGAGCAATTGATCGATCGTGCGCATGCGCGTTGAGGTTGGCCGCGAACCCGGATCCTCCGGTCTCCGCCTCCCAAAGTACTGGGATTACAAGCGTGCGCCACCACGCCCGGCTTAAAATGCCCCTTTCTATGCTGGCACTTTTCATGACTTACAGATCAGTATGTCTGGAGTGTGGAGGTGGGGAAGTAAAATAGGGAGAAGAGTCAACCTTCCCCACAACCTGTAGTCAGGCACAAGTATACATTTTAAACACTACAAATAGGAAGCCAGAATGCATTGAACACATGAGTGACCTTTAATAAGAGAAGACAGTCCAGACCAGACAATGGAGGCTGGTCATGTATCTGAGATCCTGGGGTCTTTGCTCCCATCTGAGCCATTTCTGCAATTTCTGCCAAGTCTCTCTGCTTGGATTTGAATGTTCAAGATTTTGTCCTGGAAACTCAGAAGTGCATAAATTACACTAACAATATTAAAAAAGATAAATTCATAATTTGGCAGTCATTAATATTAATTAACTTAATATAAGAAGGAAAGGGAAAAAGCCTTTCAAGAAAATAGTATCAAATATCCCCCAGAGAAATTAAGCAGGATGGAGATAAAAGACAACCAGAAAGAGACCAATTGTTTCTGATCCTCCATCCTGGCCTGGACTAATCAGTCATTCAGGAGGAGCCTGGTGATCATAAATGAGTCTATAGCTGTGCTTTGAATAAAAACCTAGATTTGAAATATGTTCCTTTGAAGAAAGGAAAGAAATGATAAGGGCTATCAGTCCATGTGCCAAGGGTCACAAATGTGAATTTAGTCAGACATTAGGCAGGAAAAATGAATGTGTGAGTGGCCAGATGCACTAGTGTCAGGGCCTGTGGAGAATGCATGCCCCATCTAAAAGGTGCTAAATTAACAAAAGCTACTACTGCTACTCTGCTGGTCAAATGTGACACATTAATGAATCATTTCCTGCCCTGGTTAGTGGTGTGTGACCTCTGAAAGCTAGACTAACATTCTGAATAGCTGGAGCTTCCCAGAATTCTTTTATAAATCTTACCATTCTGATTTCAGGCGCCAGACATGCAATTGCTAAAAAACATTTAACTTAAAAGATCAGGGAAATGTTATGAGCCTGCTGGATAGAGTGTTATCCCCGTGGAAAGCCTCTTCTTTCCATAGCCTTTACTCTTCTCCTGGGTAAGACCATCTTCATCTCTCACCAACCCACAGACCCGGGGCCCCATCCTCCTAGCATCCCCCCATAGTGTGGTACTAGCATAATATACCCAAAGCACCCATCTGATTCAGAAGCATTTTGTGCTTCTCAACTGGCTACAGATACAAGGACAGACTCCACGCATAATATATTTTCAAGGCCTCTCGCAGTCACCAAACTTCAAAGATTTTCTAAGAAGCATATTTTCTCTTTTCACACTTAACATCTCTGAAATCACTTTGTGTCTTAAAATCTCCAGCGGCCACAGGCAGTGGTGAAGTGGCCGCCGCTGCCTGAGGACACACAGCAGAATTTGCAGAATGGGTGTCAGCAGCTTGGAAGAAACCCTGAGACAACAATGGAGCGCTTCTCTAAGAAATGCCACATCACAGGGCTCTTGGCCCAGAGGACAAAATTGTACCGAAATGGAAGTCTTCTATGACTCAACTCAGGCTGCTAAAAGCACAGGTGTTTGAGGCATCCTTGAACCAATTTTTATCTTGCTTTTATTTTCTTTCCTACTTATGCATGACAATGACACGCAATGTCTAATTATAAAAGAGTTTCTTTAATATAATAAAGTAAATGCTCTAAGTGTCACAGTTTAATTGGCCAGTTTCTTGCTTTCTGAATGTTATATGAAATACTGGTGCATCTTGCATTGGGAGGTGTTTTTAGATCTGATTGAAATGAAATATCTCTATCTAATCATCCAATTAATTCCTCATCTTTCCTTCTGTACACCTTTATGCCACTCATCCTGGATGGGAGCTATATACTTTCCTTTGTTCATTCCATTTACTCTACTGGAATCTTGTTAGCACTAATATAATCGCCACTGGTTGAAATCCTACGCATTCTTCAAGAGCCAGCTTAAATGTAATTTACTCCATGAACTCTTTACCCTATCACTCATTTACTACAACCTCCTCCCAGCTTTATAATCCCAGGTTGCTTGTACATCAATTACACTTAAGAAATAATAAACTCTTTTGAAATCCTCCCATGGCTTGGGTACAAATGGTAGGCACTTTAGCATAGATTGTCACCGTTAATCATCTCAATAACCGTTTAAGGTAGGAATTAGTTCTCATTTTTCCAGATCAGTCGAACTAATATTTAGAGCAATGTTGATTTATATACTCTCATACACTCAGTAGGTGGTGAGAAGGAGACTTTTGGTCCAAATTCCATTCTATCATTAAATGACAGCTTTCTTTTCTCAGCACCCTCGCATCCCCACCTGCATATTGAATATACTGAATTGAATTTAAAAAATATGAAATTCAAAATACCATACAAAGCTAAATTTTCTTGAAAGTACTGTCCCAAATTTATGAGAAAAACAAGCTAAAGTATTTTAAATTATACTTTTTCATTATCAGCTGATATTCTTTGTTAAACCCTATTTGTTTAAGAAAAATTAAAATTATGTTCCATTGTAAGAAATGAACTATAGAAGCTTAGACTCAGAAATACCATGATTATTTTTCTTGTTCCTCCTGTTATTTTCTTAATAATAAATGCAGAACTGCTGAAAACCTAACCACAACAACCAGTTTACATTCAAAGTATTAAAATATGAGGAGAAAAAGTCTCACTGATGCCAGTGGGAAAAGTCAGCTATAGAAAATTATAACATTAGCCGGGCGTGGTGGCGCACGCTTGTAATCCCAGTACTCTGGGAGGCGGAGACCAGAGGATCCGGGTTCGCGGCCAGCCTCAGCTATTCTTGCTCTCTCTCTTCCTGTCTCTCTCTCTCTCTCTTTCTCTCCTTAGTGAGGCCCTCCGCAACTTCGTGAGACCCGGTTTCAAAATAAAGTATAAAAAATAGGGCCGGGGGCATAGCGCGGAGGTAGAACACCCCTGCGTTCAATCCCAGGTACCGCAAAAAAAAATTATAAAATTAATATCCTTGTTAAAAAAAAGAAAGGAGAGAAAGAATTTCATTATCCCAAGTATAAGGAGCAAGAGCAGCCAGTACACTCCTGACATCAAGTAACCAGAATTACAGTGGCAGTACTCCCTAGTTTTGTGACCTCAGCAAGTTATTTTAAATTGTCGCTCATAAATAGCCTCATTCATAGAATGAGGATCAATAAAAACTACATCATGGTGTTGTTTTAGGACCAACTGCTAATGGTACATAAATTCAAGGTATTATTCTCATTATATAGGATAATGGAACATTTGTCCATATTTAGGAAGAGGGCTGTGATATGCTGTTTCAAACAAATAAAAATACCTCTTGCTGCTGTGTAGAGAATAGACTAGAAAAGGTCAAGAGTTGGGTAGTCATAAAAATGGCCATGGGTTTCCACATAGAGACTATGGTGGCCCATGCCTGGAAAGTAGCAGAGAAAGCATTTTAAGTTTACAATTGAGATGATTTTAGAAGTTAGAATCCATATAATTTGGTATTGGGTGGGTGGTTGTGAAAGGATGGGAAGGGACAGGAATCAAGAATAACCTCTAGGTCTGTGGACTGAGCAGCTGGGTAGGTTGTAGAGCTATTTTTGAATTGGGGAAGACTGAGGGGAAATGGGAAGGAGGTCATGTCAGGAGGTGCGAGTGGACTAAAAATTTCAATCATAAAACAAAAGTCTACCTTTATAAGTTAATCGAAGTTTTCAAAACCAAAATTCCCATTTTTATTTGAATTTTGATGACTTCTTTATCTATGTCCACATCTGAAATGTTGATCCAAGTATGTTTTCTCCTCCCTTTCCCTCACCACATGGGTGACAAGCTAGGCCACAGAGACCCACTTATCAGACGATTCTTTCACAGAAAACTTTGGATTTTTTTTCCCTTTTCTCCCTTTAGGCATTCATCAGCTGTAGAGGTGAGTCAGCCATCTTGACTGAACCTCGTGATCGCCCCCAGTTTTCCCTGCAGGAGTAATAATTCTGATCCAGGATATTAAATGGGTTGGTTCCTTTGTCCTTGGAGGCAGTGACTCCTCTTAGAGTCTGGAAAGCTTGATTCTATCACTTGTTATGCCTAATCAGTGCCCAGCCTCAAAACTTTCCCCACATCCTCTCAGAATCACTTTCTCAACAAAACCCACATTGTTCTGTTTGACACACTCTTTCCTGATTGATTTATGAACATGAATTCAATTATTACCTCATGGTCACAGTTGCAATTTCTATTACACCTTGCATGTACAATAATCACAATTACAACCTGCATCTGAGGGTCTCAAGTTTCCCTCCCAGGAACTGTCCAAGCAGGTAGTCTAGATGACCATGATGGATGAGTGGTAGAATGAAATGACCTCTAAGTAGGCTCCCTCCTCTCAAATTCCTGGATTACACATTTAATACTTTGCAGAAGAACAAAAGTGCTTGCTCCTCACATGACTATTCTAATTTACTGAAATTTCAGAGTTCCACCCACATTTTATTTGATCTCATTCAGCTGCAAAGCTGAACAAGCAGAAATGGTCTCGGTTTTACTAGGAAAGAAGCTATTGCTGCCAACTTTTAGTTGAACAGAGTGCCCTGTGCAAAGGTTTCTGAGATGCATAGGGAGTGGCCTTTTCTAAATGAACATCTGTTAAGGAGGTAGGGTGCTAAGGTAGAACCAGCTATATAGCCGTGGGTAACTGCCTTCATTCTGGCACTAACTAGCTGACTGAATTGGAGCAGGACACCTCACATCTGTGAGTCTCAAATTCCTCATATGTAAAATAAGAATTTAACTAGATCAACACCTGTTCTCAACCTCTGCTCTATTGCGATTTAGGGCTGAATCATTCTGTGTTGTAGGGGACTGCCCTGCACGTCATGGGCTGTTTGGCAGCATCCTTGGGACTAGATGACATTAGCACCCTCCCTCCCCAGATTTTGACAATCAACAATGTCTCTAGACACTGGCAAATATCCCCTGGGGGCAAATTGCCCTGATTGAGAATCTCTGTCCTAGGTGACTACAGGAGGAAAATGTTTTTAAAATGAGTGTTGTAAACCAGGCATCCCCTCATTTCCATTGGTGTCTACTATAACAGTTTTGTTTTTGCTGTTTATTATGCTGCGGGGATCAAAAACAGGGCCTCACACATGCTAGGCAAGCATTCTACCACTGAGCTATACCTCTGGCCCCAGATTTTTAACTTTTTGGCTTAAACATAACCACTATTGGAACTTTTAAATGAATATATACCTTCTGCAATAGTGCATAAGATAAAAGTAAACACACTCCATTATTTATTTAAAACAAAGTCAACAATAAAAATAGGATGTGCAGTATTCATGTAAGCATTCAAAAGGAACTCCGATCATATTATAAGACAATGTCAGATCAAACACATCAGTTATGACAAAAACTTCGTAGGCTGAATACATCTATCAAAAGATAATGGCACTCAGCCGGGCGTGGTGGCGCACGCTTGTAAACCCTGGACTTTGGGAGGCGGAGACCGGAGGATCCGGGTTCGCGGCCAGCCTCAGCTCTCTCTCTCTCTCTCTCCCTGTCTCTCTCTCTCTCTCTCTCTCTACCTAGTGAGGCCCTCCACAACTTTGTGAGACCCGGTTTCAAAATAAAGTATAAAAAATAGGGCCGGGGGTTTGGCACAGAGGTAGAACGCCCCTGGGTTCAATCCCCAGTACCGCAAAAAAAAAAAAAGAAAAGAAAAGATAATGGCACTCAGATTGTTTTAAAACAATAAAATTGGCCTATATATGGCCTGTAATAATAGGGTGAAAACAAAATGACTTAATGAAGTTTAACAAAAAAGGATGGACAATGATTAATCTGGCAAAACTAAACAATAAGAAGTGTAAAATAGCAAAATTAATTTTAACTGATGTATAAATCAAAGCAAAAATTACTAAAACTGAATAAATATCATATATTAATAAAAAGGTAAATTTTAGGATAAAGATACAAAATTAAGGCAAAAGATAAAAATTGCTATTTGGCCAATCACAAAACATCAAAATATATAAAGCAAAATCTATGAAATAAGAAAGCAAAGGAAAATAATGCTTAAAAACACAATAATGGTGAGAAACTTTTACACAATAAAATTTGTCTTTTTGGAGTAATCAATGAGACCAAAATCAAGAAAGGACAGAGAAATTTGAGAAAGAATAATTGAATTGAATTGTGTTAAATGAATTAACACTGAATTTTATAAGGGTTGTATAATAATTTTGTGCAACTGCAAAGTAATTGTTACCTTAAAACTGACTGCCTATTAAGACCAAAATGAGCCTCAAATCATTTCAAAAAATTGTAAATGTACAGGCCACATTTTTATGACAAAATAATTTAAAAAGCATATAAAAGACAAAAATGTGGGGAAAAAGCCTAACAAATCATTTCATCAAATATTAGGGTAGCCATTTTGGAGATTAATGTGGTGATTCCTCAAAAGATTCAGAATGGAGCCACTATGTGATCCAGCGATACCACTCCTGGGTATCTTTCCAAAGGAATTGAAGTCAGAATATTATAGTGATACATGCCTATCCATGTTTATAGCTGCACAATTCACAATAGCCAAATTATGGAACCAGCCTAGGTATCCATCAACGCATGAATGGATCATGAAATTATGGGATATACACACAATGGAATTCTATTCAGTCATAAAGAACAAAATTATGTTATTAGCAGGAAAATGGGTGGATCTATAGAATATTATGCTGTGTGATTAGCCAGTCACAGAAAGTGAAGTGTCATATGTTTTCTCTCATATGTGGAAGCTAGGGAGAAATTGAGATACAAGAGGTTTCTCCTCGATAAAAAGGAGGAGAAACCTCAGTGGAGTGATGGGGAAGGTATAGGGATGGGGGGAGAGAATTGATGAGGAAATGCTTCAATTTATACTATGTACATATACAAAATTACCAATGCCAATCTCAATATCATGTATGGGGAAGGGGAGGGAGTAATGAAGGAGCAGGGGGAAGCTCACCAAGTGCTGTGTACATATATGTCCCTATCACTCTGAACTTCATTATGATGTATGATTATAATGTACCAATAAAAGTATATAGAATCGAGGCCGGGCATGGTGGTGCACGCTTGTAATCCCAGTACTTTGGGAGGCGGAGAACGGAGGATCCGGGTTCATGGCCAGCCTCAGCTCGCTCTCTCTCTCTCTCTCTCTCTCTCTCTCTTCCTCTACTTAGTGAGGCCCTCCGCAACTTCGTGAGACCTGGTTTCAAAATAAAGTATAAAAAATAGGGCCAGGGATGTAGCGCAGAGGTAGAACGCCCCTGGGTTCAATCCCCGGTACCGCAAAAAAAAAGGATATAGAATCATTTTCACTAAAAAATTAAGGAATTAAAAGTAGAATTATACTCCTTGAAAGATCATGAAAATGAGGGTACCACATTTAAAAATATATGTGCTACAGATTTCAATTCTGACAATGACAGAGATCCTGGTGTTACAGTAAACAGCTATGAAGAACCGGGATGAAATATATGCTGTGATTCCTTTTAGATAGTAGCCTACATAGGACTATGACTCCTTGGAGAAGGGACATACAGGCAGTTAATGCCACATCCATCCTGGTTCCTCCTGGAGCATTTTTCAAATGGAAATGGAGACACTGCAGAGCCAGGTCTGACTGGGAAACTGGAGATTGGAGTCTGGTCCACTAATGTGTCTGGGATGGAGGGTAAGGCATCTGCAGAAAGGAGCTTCGGAGAAGGAGCTCCAGAGGTGGACCGGGTCCCTGTCCTAGGTGGAATGTTATACTGCTCAGCGAACTCTGAGGCTTATCAGGGAGGAACTACTGGAGAGAAATAGCCAACTCATTTCTGAAGTTGCACCTGGCTGGGGAGATGCAGTTCTGACCATCCAAAGGAGAGCGACCTTGGTCAGCACCTTAGATCTTTAGCTGATGCTCTGAAAGTTCAGTGAGCCTGAAGATAGATCAAATGATCAAAATTATGTACAGAAGAAAAAGAAAAAAACAGAACATCTGAAGTCTGTGGGACAGTAGTAGATCACCTCATTTGTAACACATATGTAATTAGAAAAAATCTATTTGATAAAATATATTTAAATATATCTGAATGGCTGAAGACATTCTAAAATACATGAAATGTAGTAGCTAAGCTATACTTACAGAAAAATCAATATATTTATACAGTTTAACTACCTTTAAAGGAAACAAATAACTAAGAAGATTGGAGCAGAAGAGACTGATTGAATTTCCCAAGTACTCTTCCATATTTCATACCCCACCTCAGGGTCATTAAGTGCTTGAAATTACTTCAGGCCAATAAACCGAAAGCAGATGGATTTTGTCTCCTGGATTAAGGCAACAAAGAGATTATGTCTCCTCCACCTCTCTTCGTATGCCAATAACTACAGTCACCAGTGTTTCAGATGATACAACCAAAAGACAGAAAGTCACTGAGCTTTTCATTTGTGACGAGTTTGTCTATCAAGCTCAGCCATTGGAGTTTGTGATAACAGCACTAATTAATCAACTATTAGAGAGTTACAAGAATATAGCCAGGAAAGCATTAGAATAGTAAGAGGAAGAACATAATAAAAATAGAAGCATAAATCAATGGATTCAAAAAAAGTAAGACCGAACATTTTTCTTTAAAATCCTTAGTCAAATAAGTGAATCTAATCAAGAATAGATGTAGGACATAAATCATCATTAGAATTAGTTTCCTAGGGCTGCCATAACAAATCACCACAAACTTATTTTCTGACAGCCCTGAAGTCTTGAAGTCCTGAATGGAGGTGTTGGCAAGGCCGTGCTCTCGCTGAAGGCTCTGAAAGATTGTTGTGGATTAAATATTTATGTCTTTCCAAAATCCTTATGTTGAAACCCTAGCCCCAGTGTGATGGTTAGGAAGTGAGGACACTGGGAGGGAATTAGGTTATGAGGGCAGAGACCTCATGAATGTGCTTTTAAAAAGATACACGGGGGCTGGGCATGTAGCTCAGTGGTAGAGCGTTTGCCTAGCAGGTACAAAGTTTGGCCAGGGTTTGACCCCCGGCACTGCAAAAAAGGAAAAGAAAAGAAGAAAGAGACACCAGAGCTTGCTTTCTCTCTCCGTCTTTGTTCTCCACTATGTGAGGACACAGCAAGAAGACCTCCATTTGCAAACCAGGAAAAGAGCTCCCACTAAGCCCCGGACCTGGCTGCACCCTGACCTCAGACACTCAACATCTAGAACTGTGAGTAATAGATGTTTACTGTGTAAGCCACCCACTCTGTGGTGTTTAGCTTCAGCAGCCTGAGAAGACTAAGCCACGGAGGGTCCTTCCTTGATGTTCTAGTTTCTGGTGGTTGCTAGCAATCCTCAGCTTTCCTTCGTTTTCAGCTGCCAAATACAACCCAATCTCTGTCTCCATTCTTCTTATGTTTGTATCTCTGACCCCAATCCTTTTTGTACTTGTATCTTCTTGTCTTCTCCAGGACACTAGTCACATTGAATCTCTGAGTCTCCCTAATCCAGAATAACATTAGTTATTACATCTACAATGACATTCACTCTCACAGGTACCTAGGGTTAGGATAGCTAATAAATTAAGAAGTAATGATAGAATTATAATATCACCATTTATCAATTTCCACTAAATTAATGGATTAGGGGAATGATCATTAACAGCTCCTTGCATCTGAAAAACAGAGGCAGCTAGATGTTGCGTGTCTCTTCACAGACTTATGTAATACCACCTAAACAATGATCTCCCCTCCTCCTTTTCAAAAAAGAAATAGAAATAAATTTTAACCTTTAGTTTTAACTGTCACTATCAAGAAAATATAGGAGACATAGAAACATTTCAATGTTATTACAAGGATGCAGTTTAAAAACTCCATACTGAGGAAAATACAGATTTTTCCCTTGCCAGTCAAAGTTACATGAACTAAAGAGAAGAAAAGAAAAATAGTAACTTAAAAATGACTTAGGAACCATCCAGAAATCTTTAAAGGTTGATCTCATAGAAGCACATAGTGTCTGGGGAGGGCTGGGAAGATAAAGTGAGGAGGAGAGGTTGGTCAATGGGTACTAGGTTATAGTCAGATAGGAGGAAGATCTTCTACTGCATGCTGGGAGTGAAAATAGTTAACAAGAGTGTACTGTACATTAAAAATATCTGGAAGAGAGGATTTTGAGTGTTCTTGCCACAAAGAAATGATGTTTGAGGTGATAGATATGCTAATTACTATGATTTGATCATTACATAATAAATACATGTATCGAAATATCACACTGTGCCCCCATAAATATGTATAATTATTATGTGTCAACTAAAAATAAAATTTTTAAAAAGAATCACTCAACAATCATAATGTATGGATATTTTGGAATGCAATTAAAACAAAGAAAATATAATTAACAAATATTTTCTATGAAAATTAGATAATATAAATTTTGCATATTTGATTATATTAAAAGTATTGTCAATATTTTTCAATATAATGATATTATGATTTTTTTAAAAAATCCTTATTATCTAAAATAATATACTGAAATATTTACAGGCCAAATTAACACTACTTTAGGGTTTTGTTCAACATCATCAGGAGGTAGGAGGACAAGTAGGTGGGGATAGAGCTAAAATGAGGTGGATTTTGAGCTGTTAATTATTGAAACTGGGTGATGTGCACATGTAAGTTCATTAAACTATTCTCTCTAGTTTTGCAAAGGATTGAAATTTTCTAAAACTTTCCATGACTGAACTATATATTTTTTTAAAAAATGCAGGTTGTGTCAGACAAGCTACCAGAATTTCTGAGAATATTACATAAAGGCACAAAAATTCATAGATTAATGCTCACCTAGCTCTGTCATAGAAGATGTTGTATTTGCACACTTGGATACCCTCCTGATAAAGGATCAAAGTTTCTTTTCAATTAAACAAGAGAGAAAAAGTCAAGCAGCAGAATCAGAGCTGGAATGAGGGGAGAGAATCTTTGGGACCTGAAGAATCGGCAGGTGGCTATTTGGCAGCTGCTGGTGGCAGAGAACCCGGGCACTGAGAACAGCTTCTGGGGATTGTGTGTGGGGGAAAAAAGTTAATGTTTTCCAAAGAATTACAGCAAAAAAGTGGAACCCTTTATTAATTAAGAAAAGGAAAAGAAACCCATCTGGCTGCACCACCTGTAAGATAATAAGAAGAGGAAGTAAAGATGAACCCTGTCTTGAAGTATGAGCCCCTTAGTAAAGGGAAAGGCCATTTCCACTGTGATGAGAATGGTTGGGGATAAGCAGAAATATATCCAGGGTTTGGTTACAAGAACACAGTCTTCCACAGGTACCCAGGTATAAAGGGTCTCGTATGGGAATCGAGGTTTTTCATCACTATTGTAATGACTAGGAAGAGACCAAGGACACTTACACAGAGGGCCAGCACAGCAGACACTGAAGAGCTCAGCCTGATACCCAGAAGACAGAAGTTTTCAAATCGTGCCAAGCCAGGTATGGTGGTGCACACCTGTAATCCAAGTACTTTGGAGGCTGAGACAGGAGGATAATAGGATTGAGGCCTGCCTTAGCAATTTAGCTAGACCCTGTTTCAAAATAAAAAGGACTAGGGATATATCTACAAGGTATAAAGCCCTTGAGTTCAATTCCAAGTAGCAAAAAAAAAAAACAAAACAAAAACAAAATCAAAACTCATGGCAAAGCTGCTACATTTTCAAAAATCTCAGAGGAACTCCAGCAACTATCTCAGGCTCTGGCAGTGCAGTGGGTGGTTTTCAAATGCTCCCCAGGAAGATGCTGAGAATCCCCCATCCACCCCATGCCAGTCTGCAACTACCTTAAGAGAATAATGGTGTCATCTTTCCTGCCCTCTGAATCTTGTGTTTGTTTTTCTGATTTGGAAATTCTAAACCCAGACCGTTCAAAGAAGGGGATTCCAGAAAATGTAGTTCTCATCTTCTCCTGGGCAACTCAGAGGACATATCATAAGGGGGTGGTGGTGATGACATGTTGATGTACACTTCAGCAAATATAGTGGTGATAAAAGAAATTCAGAATTTCAGCTTTATGCATACTAACTTAAAGGTTTAAGTTATATTGCATGCTTTAAATCATATATGTATAAAACTAGAAACAAGGATAAAAGACTGAGCCAGAGATATACATTTAACTCATTTGCCTCTGTATGTATTTGTGTTAGTTTTCTATTGCTGTGCAACAAATCATTCCTAACACAGTGGCTTAAAATAACAGTCATTTATTAGTTCATGGTTCCATAGGTCTCTGGCAGAGCGTGGCTGGGTTCTCCACTTGGTGTCTCACAAGGTGGAGATGAAGTTTTCACATGAGCTTATTGCTTATTTTTCATCTGGAGGTGCTAGGGGTGGGGGTTGCTTGCAAACTCATTCTTCTTGTTGGAAAAATTTCAATTCCTTGCAGTTGCAGGACTGAGATCTGTATTTCCATGCACCATCATCTGGAGGCTGTTCTTGTCTCTTAGAGGTCACCCACAGTCCTTGCCACACGGTCAGCTCTATCTTTGAGCTAAAAACTGTGCATCAAATCTTTCTCTTTCTCCAAACTTCTGACTTCCTTTTTAGGAAACAGTTGAAGAAAATAATGTATTTTAATGAGCTCCTGTAATTAGCCATTAATTAGCTTCCTGCAATTAGGAGGCAGGCCTCCCTACAAAATCTTCCTATCCTAAGTCAACTGACTTGGGACCTCAATTACATTGGAAACATTTTTTATTAGCTAGCTGGAGAAGGTAGGTGTACAATGAAGGCCAGGAGTATTGAAGACATCTTAGAATTCAACCTACCACGGTATCAAAGCTAAGGGAGTAGAATTACATTAGTCTCCTCAGGACTGCCTTAACAAACTACCACAAATTGAGTGACTTGAAACACAAAAATTTATTGCCTATAGTTCTGGAGGGTAGAAGTCTGAAAGCAAGATACCAGCAGGGTTCTGGTCCCTCTGAGACTGAGTAGAATCCCTTCTTTCCTCTCATTTCTGGTCGTGGCCATCAGTTCTCAGCATTCCTTGGCTGAGACATTCATCATACTGGATGAAGCCCTACCCATTAGGTGGTCTCACTGACTTGATTGAATCCATAGGAACCCCATTTCCAAATAAGGTCACATTTGTAGGAATCGGGGGTTATGACTTCAACATAAGTTTTTAGGGGACAAAATTCAACCCATTACAGAAGGTAACCCGGAGGGTGAGGGAAAACCGAGATGTGGATGAGTCTTGGAGATTCTAATATTAATAGGGTGGAAAGTGACCAAGAGTGGGAGGAAAACCTGAACAGTATATCATCCTAGAAAACAACTGAAGATGCTTCAATAAGAGAGCATGATCAATGTTGTCAAAGGTGGCATATAATTTGAATAAGATAGGATTAGGAAATTAATTCAGCAAGGTGGAAGCTATTGGTGACTTTTAGGCAATTGCAGTGAAGATGTTGGTACCAAAACATAATTAGAGTGAGCTATACAAGAAAATGTGAAATGAGAACAGGAAAACAGATAACATGAACAAACTTACTATAAGAAGTCTTTGTAATGCTTCCTATAGTAAATCAATTAACTGCCTTTTTGATTTTATGCATCAATCACACTTACATTTGATAATATAACACTCTAAAAATGGATCCTCTTCTTCCAATCTGACCTAGAATTTGCAGCCAATATGTTAAAGTAGAAATCATGTACCAGAGCTATGTCTACTAGAGAAGGCAAAAATATTATTCCTACAGTAATAAGATTAGATACCTAGAAACTGTAACAGAATTCATTAAAAGTTTTGAAACTTATGAGATAACAATACAGTAGCACAAAGACAAGATCATTTTACTACAGATAAATAGTTGTTGTACATATACAATTATAGATTAGAAAATATGAAGAAAATCCTGTTTGCAATAGCAGTGGTATACCTAAGTATACCTAAGTATGTATAAATATATCAGTATGTATATATAACATGCATACTTAAAATGTACATGATATTTAAGACAAAATTATAAAAGTGTTTATATTTTCTGAAGAGAAGGTAAAAACTTAAAAATGAATCAAAAATTTCCAGAATTGGTGGGAAGGGATGATATCAATGGTTGGTGGGTTGTGTTATATTTTGATCAGGCTATTATTTTTATTATGAAACATGGAACTATATATATACATATCAAACTATATGTGTAAAAAAGTGAAAAATTCAGTCAACTTTATATAGCTGTTTATGCCTGTGGTTGCCCCACTTGATTGCTTAAGAGGAAAATCTATGGGAGCTTTAAAAAGTATCAATGCCCATAGCCATAGATTCTCATTTAATTTGGGTGGATTGGGACCTGGTCATTGATATTTTGAATCTATATGTTTAAGACACCTTTTCTTCCATCTGTGAAAGAGTAGTTTTTGTAGAGAAATTTTCTAACTGAAAACAACTATTTAGATTGAATAAAAGACAAAAATAATCTCTGGTGTTTGAAATCATTGGTGAACAATGACTTTTCTTAAACTTAAAACTTAAAATCCTAGAAAGATCAGAAATGCAATGAGATAAGAAATCAAAGGTTCTGTTGTTTTTTGTTGTTTTTTTGTTTTGTGTGCATTTTAATTTTTTATTAGCCTTTGGGGAATTTGCCAGTTTATATCAAGAGACATAGGGGCTGAACAAAAGTTGGTTACCTAAGTCCTACAGCCATTTTTCTGGGCTGGAGGAGGAGGAGGAGGAGGAGGAGGAGGAG
>PVJS01031666.1:0-23250 GCA_004027185.1 Glis glis | reverse complement strand
ATAAAGTATAAAAAAAAAATAGGGCCGGGGGTGTAGCGTGGAGGTAGAATGCCCCTGGGTTCAATCCCCGGTACCGCAAAAAAAAAAAAAAAAAAAAAAATGAAGAATAAAAAAAAATAGGGCTGGGGGTGTGGCTCGGAGGTAGAAGCCCCTGGGTTCAATCCTCAGTACTGCAAAAAAAAGTCTTTTTATTAATATTTCTTTAAAAAGCAATTCCTTTATGAGAAAAGAAATCTGCAACCTAACAATATAGAGAAAACTGAATAACACAATAACAATTATAATAAAATGTCTTACTGCTTATTGAAGAAATATGGTTGTGTTCCCAGTCTTTGAGAAAGAGCTTGACAGCACTGGTCTACATCTTCTAAGACCTAAAACAGGTAATGGAGTCCAATGAAATATATTTAAATTATCAAAACAATAAAAAGTATCTAAAACTTCATTTGTATCACAGTTTAACTACAAGTACATTTGTGTGTGTGTGTGTGTGTGTGTGTGTGTGTGTGTGGTGTACTGGGAACTGAATATAGAGGCATTCTACCTCTGAGCTATACTCCCAGGCTGATTTTATTTCTCATTTGGAAACAGGGTTTCACTAGGTTGCTGAGAGCCTCACTAAATTGATAAGGCTGTCCTCGAACCTGCGATCCTCCTGTCTCAGCTTCCCAAGTACTAGGATTACAAGCATGCGCCACCACACCCAGCTACAAGTACATTTAAGTTACTTGTAAGGACTACTATCAAGAAAGTTTTTCTTGAAGACAGGCATGGTGTCGCATGCTTGTAATCCTAGTACTTGGGAGGCTGAGACAGGAGGATCACAGGTTCCAGGACAATCTTAGCAACTTAGCGAGGCTCTCAGCAACCTAGTAAGACCCTGTTTCCAAATAAGAAATAAAATCGGTCTGGGGGTGTAGCTCGGAGGTAGAATGCCTCTAGGTTCAATACCCAGTAGCACAAAAAAAAAAGAAAAATTTTCTCTCAAAATTCCATTCCCTAAAAAATGTTTTCCTGAATCCATCCATATATTCAAATGACTTTGCATATATTTAAAAATCTGCTCTATAAAAAATGACACTGTTAACCCACCGCAAGTAAAAGCACTTGAGTTATTTTCCCACTAGTGAAGACGCATTTTATTTACTCTATCCCTATTCATTTCCTTAATCCCCCTTGCAGCACACATCCATGAGATGGCTGGCTAGGATTAGGGGTAGTACTGGCAAAAGAGACATTAATTCATTTAATGATGCTCAAACTCATGACCTTGACAAGATACAGATATATATATGGATATATGGCTAGATATATATACATAGATATAGATATTACTACTTCAGTAAATTTAAGACCAAAGAAAAATAGATGTATTAAGAACTGTGTTTAATAAGGTTTTTTTAAGCCCTGATGCTGCAGATCTATATTTATTGACATAAAAGATGCCCACAATGTATTGTTTAATGGGGAAAACATCAGATTATAGAGTGGCAGGCATAATATGATCCCATTTAAGTAAAATATTGCTAAGAGACATAAATAAAAATGTTCTCCAAATAACAGTGGCAAATTTGGAGGTAGTGGGATTTCAAGCAATTTTTAATTCTTTTTTGTACTGTTCTGCATTACATAATTTCACAAGAAGTATGTGTAACTTCTACAAAATAAATAAAACTACTTCATGAAAGAAAATAATAACAAATGTTTTGCTAATTTTATATTATGCTGTGATTTTTTTTGTACTTCTATTGGTACATTGTAGTCTTACATCATAATATAGTTCATAGTGATAGTGACATACATGCACACAGCACTTGGTGAGCTTTCCCCCTGGGATTTTTTTTTTTAAAGGAGTACTATTTTCAACGCAAAAAGTTGACCGTTTTGTCAACTTCAACTCGAACTGACCTGGTCCAAAGTCTTGTTACCCCATCCGATAGCTTTCATCTTCCGTTTGACTTCCCACTGTTTCTGATAGGCCAAAATATGATTCAGAGGCCAAGGGTAAGGAGACCCATATCTAGAATGAGTGATCTAAAGCAAAAAGATTTTGTAAAAAACATTATTCTTCCTAAAAACAATGCCTGTTTTTACAAACAGAATTCTAAAAGAAATATATTTTCAGAGAACATTAATAGACCAACCTGGAAAAAAAAATGCACAGCTTGCAATCTAAAAAATTAAAATTTTAAACCATTCCCTTTAAAAATATATAAACTTTTATGTACTTTAAAACCGGTTATATCAAACAATGACACATAGCTTCCCTAAAATGTATGTGCAAGCAAAATTAAAGTAAGTGAAAAACTATATCACTAATGGTATAAACCACAATGTTTCATTTATGAGCAGGGACTTGCGATTCTGAGCAAAAGTGTTTTCTCATTAAATTTTAATTAAGATAAATGCTGCAGAACCACTCACCTCTCCTACTGTAGCTTCATCACACCACTGAAGATACAACTAGGAACAAACAAATAAAAAAAATAGTCACTAAAACTTTAGAATACAAAGAGAAAAAAAGACAAAGTTATTTCTTGCAATAATAATTTTTTATAAGCCAACTTTCTAAGTCACATATGCGAGTTTTTTTCTTAGCTAATGCTTCTGTTCAGAATTATTAAATTTAATGGTGATATTTTATAATACATCTCTAAATGCCACTAAAGTATTGTACGGATATTACTTAAGTAAATTTCAAAAGGCCAATGTAAGATAATGAGTAGGCAAGAATCATCTCTTCTTATGAACAGGAAAACTAGAACTCAAAATATCAAGCAACTTTTTCAAAGATAATGATCAAATAATTTGAGTAACCATCTCAGCCCTAGAATCACTTGATTACTTTCTCATTTCTCAACAATTATAAAATAACCCATAAGAAAGTTTGTAATTTATGACAGAATACAGATTATAAAAGATTATATTTTATTTCAATATTATATTATACCTATTATATTATACCTCTGCAGTCAACAGCATATTGTTGACTAATTCCATGTAAGCTTTCATTTCTGCTTTTTGGACTTCATCCAACCCATCACTAAGAGAATGGCCCTAAAGGGAATTTAAAAAAATTTAAAAGAGCATCATATTAAATATACAAAAACTTTCAGTTATTATACTAACAAGTAATATAACATGCAAGTGTTCAGTGGGTTTATTTCCAAAATGCCTCCTGAAATAAAATTTTATATAATCATATTTAATACTCTATTATTATAAAATACTAAGTAGTATCTGTCATTATACAAATATATCTTTCAACAAACAAAAATATATCATCAATTATTTCACAAAGGAAGAAAACATAATGGTTAGCAAACCTTTTTTAAGAGATTAACCTTACTAATGATAAAAAAACACACCAGAACATTGATGAGTTGCTTATAAAGTGGTCAGTGATGAAAAAAGTTAGTAAAGGTATAAGAAAAAAAGCACTAATTTCAAAATTCTAATACAGTATGATAATGAATGGATACATAAAATGATATAGTTCAATCTGGAAATCTGTTGTAAGATTTTAAAAGACATATACTATGACATCCCAAAACCCCTCATAGGATTTATCTTAATGAAACAGACAAGTATATGAAGGTATATGTAAAAAAAAATTTATTCTGGTATTCATAATGGCAAAAAACTTGGCCACAACCTAAAACCCCATCAATAAAGATTTGAGTAAATAAAATCATGATATACCAATACAATAGAATACCATACAACAATTTAAAAGGATGATGTATATCTATATATCTAAAGTCATTAATGTGGAAGAATTTATAAACATATCGGTGGCTTTAAAAAGTAGGTTGTAAAATAACAGACAATATGATCTATTTTTTTTTTTTTTGCAGTACCGGGGATTGAACCCAGGGGCGTTCTACCTCCGCGCTACACCCCCGGCCCTATTTTTTATACTTTATTTTGAAACCAGGTCTCACGAAGTTGCGGAGGGCCTCACTAAGTAGAGAGAGAGAGAGAGAGAGAGAGAGAGACAGGGAGAGCTGAGGCTGGCCGCGAACCTGGATCCTCTGGTCTCTGCCTCCCAAAGTACTGAGATCACAAGCGTGCGCCACCATGCCCGGCTATGATCTATGTTTTTTGATGTAGGTAAAAAGTCTAGAAGAATGTTCCCCAAAATATTAATGGGAATTGTTTCTAAATAACTATTAAAATTGGTATATAAGAGGGACTTTAGATAATGGAGGAGAAACCCCAGTGGAGTGAGGGAGGTGGTTTGGGTGGGAGAGAGAATTATGAAGGAAACACTTCCACTGACATTATGTACATATGTGAGAATACCAATGCTAATCTCACTATCATGTATGGGGAAGGGGGGAGTGGGAAGGTAGCTGGGGAAAGCTCACCGAGTGCTGTGTGCATGTATGTCACTATCACTACGAAGTACATTATGATATCAAACTATAATGTACCAATAAAAGTATAAAAAATTAATAACCATAGAAATCTAAATAAATGAAAAGTAGAATCATTCAAATGGATAAATTAACACTTTCAATTTCTAAACACATTCTGTATCTCCCTTCTCAAAGGTCAACCAGATACTTTATAAGAACCTGAAAGTTTTTATTTCTGACCAAAATTCCCATAACCATAAGTTAAGAAATATATCGATCATTTTATAAAGATCAAATTATCTCTTTTGCCACTGAATTATATTATGAAAAAACACCAACTTATACTTTAGAAATGTTTTCTAGTAGTATGTATCAATATTTTATAAAACTAGATTAACATCAGTGTAAATGTTCAGACACTGTAAAGAATGATGGATGACTTATTTAAGAGTTACTGTGATCAAATGTATTTAATATCTTTTTTATTACCTTGGCTTTAACAAATTGGACTATTGGACCAAGTTCTGATACTACTTGATTTCCCACATGAATAAAAGGTACTTTACCTGTTGAGGGGAAAAAAACAGGTAAAAACACTTTCAGTAAATTAAACTTTGTGCTAATAAAAATAAAAACTCAGGCATTTTTTATTAATGGTGATATTTTAGTTATAAAGCTATAACTTTTAAATATTATATTCAGATGTGTTACACTATACAAATTTTTAAACCCTACTAATCACTTTTAAAACAGAAGGAAAAAAAGTAGATTTATTTCTAGGGCACTCACCTGGATAAAAGAGATTATAATATTCTCTTTTCAGAGTTAACACTAACAAATCACTATATAGTGGTAAACCCTGATTATCCAAATTACATGAACAAAGAACATGGTTCATGACCACTGACAGATTTCAAAGTAACTTAACTGGGCTTTCTCTTCAGAGTACAGAACAATGAAATCAATCTATATTTCAAACTACATGTAAGAAGCCTTCTTTTTACTTTTTTTAATTTTAAATCTCTGAAATCCATACTAAGGTCAATATTTTAAGCACATAATGGTGTATTAATAAATGCCTTTGACTCAGAATATCAGGAATGAAAATAATTAACAATTTTTGAAGGTATGCTAAGTTTGTGAGCTATAATGTAATGTTCCCAACACATAAGGAAAAGTAGAATAGTATACTTATAAAAACTGGCTTTTTTAAATGCCATATTTAAAAAGTAATATTTCATTTTAATAAATACTAACACTTGATGAAATTATCAGAGATGAAGAGAACAAAATGGCAAGAAGGTCTACTCCACATCATACAGGATGAAACCTGTTGTCAGACCTAGTTTAAACAGAGTTCACACTAACAGCAGGCCTCTTCCTGCTTCTTTTCCATAGATTCACTTCTCTGGCTCAGGTTAGCCTGAGGGTAATGGATGAGGTTCATAGTACCAAGAAAAGCTTCATCTGCAACCACAGCACAACATGCATTACAAAGGAAAGGCAAGCCTTTTGGAATACAACTCAGCAGATGCATT
Organism: Glis glis; assembly: GCA_004027185.1. Taxonomy (NCBI): domain Eukaryota; kingdom Metazoa; phylum Chordata; class Mammalia; order Rodentia; family Gliridae; genus Glis; species Glis glis. Next base: position 17,351 of record PVJS01031666.1, on the reverse strand, counting down.
TAGAAGATGTTTCCTTACTACCAACTATGCATTTCTTCCTTCTACAACTTTATGAATCTTTTGTGTGTGTGTGTGTGTGTGTGTGTGTGTGATTCTGGGGATTGAACCCAGGGACATTCTACCCCCAAGGTACACCCCCAGCCCTATTTTATTCTTATTCTGAAAAAAGGTCTCACTAGGTTGATGAGAGTCTCACTACTTGCTGAAGCTGTCCTCAAACCTGTGATTCTCCTGTCTCAGTCTCCCAAATACTGGGATTACAAGAGTGTACCACCATGCCTGGCTCTATGAATCTTTTAAAAAAAAGAAAAGAATTTATTAACTGAGTAAGCAATAAGCTATAGGGTTTTGTTGTTGTTGTTGTTTGGGTTTTATTTTTTGGTGTTTTTTTTTAACTGGGATAAAATCTTTGTACCTACTATATTACTAGAATTAGTACAGGTTATCTGAGATTAAAAAAAGAAAAAAATAGTGCCTAAACTAAAGGGTATGACATTTTTAGAGGAAAATGTATATCTCCTTTTCAATAACTAGTTTTAGGTTCTTAGAAAAATAGTATGTTATTTCTTTTCTTAAAAATCTATTAAGCATTATAGATTCTGAAGCAGGAAAGCAGTGTGGATAGTCAATTGAGTACTCATGTATCTCTTCATCATAAACAGATAAAAAAAATCAAGGCAATAGATTAGAAGTGTACAATGTTTTCTATCACTATCTTGACTTAAAATGTTATATTGCTACTTGGGAGGCTAAGACAGGAAGATACAGGTTCTAGGCCAGCCTCAGAAACTTAGCGAGACCCTGTTTCTTTCATGTATGTGTTGGGGGGGGGGGGGCTACTGGGGATAGAACCAAGGGATATTCTATCTCCAAGCTACACTCCCAGCCCTATTTTTCTTTTTTCTTTTCTTTTTTGAAACAGGTCTCACTAAGTTGCTGAAGGTCTCACTAAATTTCTGAGACTGGTCTTGAACCTGTGATCCTCCTGTCTCAGCCTCCCAAGTACTGGGATTAAGATGTGCACTACCACGCCCAGCTGAGACCCTGTTTCAAAATAAAAAATAAAAAGGGCTGGGGGGTATAGCTCAGAGGTAGAATACCCCTGGGTTCCATTCCCAGTACCAAAAACAAAACAAAACAAAATAAAATCTAAAATGTTATATTGTTATTCTAGCAGGCATCAGGCAAAAGCATAGTGACAGTTATTCCCTGGCACCAATCAAAGGTCATAAAAGAAATCTGAGGGCTTTATCTTTTATTTTAGGCAGAATAGTCACTTTCAGAACTTTTATTCTAAAGACAGCAAAATCACGTTGCCAAGCATGTTTGTAGATTCAGAGAATGTTAGAAATGGAAAGGACCTGGGCTGTTGTTTAATCTGTCCACCTCATATCACAGATGAAGCCACTGAGGATCAAGGAAGAAAAGTAAAATTTCCCAAGGGAAGAATTAATATGTGACCAAGTCACAGAGGATTAAAGACTTCCTAACTCTTAGCCAAGAAGTCCTCTATTTCATGCTCTCTGCCTTAAAAATTTGTCACAAGATCAAGCAAGCAAATAAAATTTAAAAAAAACATTTCCCTTATCACCCCAAATCATATGATGAAAGGGAATACTAATTTGAGATATAATGAAATGTAAGTATCTTAGTAGAAAGTGCCACTTTCATCTCTCACACAAGACTCCTCCTATGGATGAAAGTATGTATTATGTATGAATGTATGTGTGTATATGTGTTGCATCTTTCCCTATTATTTGTTTGTCTTTCATAAGAGTCTATAAATAGAAGATAGATATCTTCCTTAATAATACTTAGTAACTCAAACAGGTAGGATAAAACATGACTTCTTATGTGCCAAGGATTTTAACTTTAGTATTAGATTATTAACCTTTTTGTATGTATACAAATAAACTCTTTCTTTCTATGACTACATAGAGCAAAAAGATGAACAGAACACAATATATTTCACCAGAATTCAGTAGAGTTTATTAAACATATGTATAAAATCAGCACAAAAATGAGTCAAGGGCCTCCAAGAATCTAAAATATATTCACATCTAGAGGTCTAGAAAATTCTTTTATGGAAATTTTTTCTAAATGTATATTCATAAGCCTAATATCCTATCACAATGAAGAAATTAATAAATATCTCTCTAAAAAGCAATATATAACACTTATATTTATCAGTTATATTCAACAATTAATTCATGGAGTGATTCTATGTGTTATTATTGCTCCAGTAAAACCATAACTAAAATAATCCATGCCAATTATATTTAACTTTTATCAGCTTTGTGGCACTAATATTTTTATAGTGAGAAGGTATTTGAATCATATTTATTTAAATCGGTACTTAAATCTACTAGCATATACGGAAAGACAATACTGATCATAAAAAATAAGAGTGAAACTTTGTGTGTGGTGGGGGGGGGAGGGTTACTAAGGATTGAACCCAGGAGCAGTCTACCTCTGAGCTACACCCCCAGCCCTATTTTATTTTTATTTTGAAACAGCATCTCACTAGGTTGATGAGAGTCTCACTACTTTCTGAGGCTGTCCTTGAACCTGTGAGCCTCCTGTCTCAGCCTCCCAAGTACTGGGATTACAAGCATGCCTTTTTAAAAAAAAGTATCTTACCATGATCTCTATTCTTCCATCTTTATTATGGGAGAAGATAATTCAGAGAAGTATGATGAATAATGAATGGATTCATTAATATTAAAATTTGTTTAAAATTAAAAATTTGTTTAAAATTTTAAAAATTGTTTAAAATTTAAGAATTAAAGAGGAAAGTCATATGTAAGATTGGAGAAATCGGAGATCATGTATTTCCTTAATATGACTATTTAAAATACTTCCCATAACATGTCAGTAACCATTTCTGACCAGACTAGAAATGGTAGACATATCAACCCTATGATCATTAAGTTTACAATTGCCACTTTATAAAGCAATGGGGCAATGTTTCAAACATTTTTAATATCTAGATACAAGCTGAAAGATCACTATAATTATCAATTCATAATGTTAAAAGAAGAAAAAAACATACTTACCAGATGGAGACATATATTCTGCATTTGCTCTACAAACCACTTTAATAGGCAGATTACACATCTGCAAAAAGGCCTGTAAATAAGGAGAAGTACAATAAGCCTCGCATATTTGAACAGAACACTTTACTCATTTCTTTTGTAAACTTAATAGTCCATACAGTAATATTCTACTGGAAAAGAATGAAGGATATGTTTTCCAAACAAAAATAAAATGTCATTTCACTACTAGAAAATCAATATGACTTAGACATTAGTAAACATGAAACTTAAGAGTATTTATATACACATAAGAAAAAATGTAAATTATCCATATTTATTTTACCATATTAGTTATGTACATAAGCAATATTATCTATTGCTTTAATTTTAATAGACAACTAAAATCCAAATTTTATAAGGTATTGATTGCTTAATTTCACTATTCTCTGCAGGATCATCATCTTTCTCATCTTATGGGAAAATGGAAAATGTTATTTCTGCTACTTCAACATTCTCTCCAGTGATACTCAAAATCCTAACATGTAGTTTCTATGTTCACTAATTCACTTTTTAAAGTCTTTCATTGCTTACTTTCACTTGGTTTGTAGAAACAAAAATTTTCTAAGCAATTTAAATGTCTAACAATCACCACATGGGTAATTCATTATAGTAATTCCAAGCCACGAAAATGATATATGGTCGATTTAAAAGCTCATGATTTTGAAGAATATTTTATGATAAAGAACAAACATATACATTATAATGCTTAAGTGAAAAAATACAAAATTAATATATCATACTAATTCATTTTTAACTGTTTTTAAAATAACAGTGAAATCTACAAATCCACTAATTTTTATAATACTCAAAGTTTACTCTTCTTGTACTCTCGTCCATGACTGGCTTCTTTTTCTCTACTTACTTTACCTATGTTCATTCTATAAAATTATTTAATTCTCAACTGGGATGTCATAAGTTATTATCAAATTCAATTTGAGCTATATTTAAATAAATTAACAAGGCTGTTATTTATCAAATATTAATGTTATGACTAGAATAGCCTACTCCTACACAATACAGATTTCTCAGGTATTACAATTCCTTCCTCAATTCTAGACTGGAAATCAGTTTTCAAACTCATAAAGTATGCTGGGCGTGGTGGTGCACGCTTGTAATCCCAGTACTTTGGGAGGCGGAGACCGGAGGATCTGGGTTCGAAGCCAGCCTCAGCGCTCTCTCTCTCTCTCCCTCCCCCGTCTCTCTCTCTTTCTTTCTCTCTCTCTCTCTCTCTCTCTCTCTCTCTCTCTCTCTCTCACTACTTAGTGAGGCCCTCCGCAACTTCGTGAGACACAGTTTCAAAATAAAGTATAAAAAATAGGGCCGGGGGTGTAGCGCGGAGGTAGAACGCCCCTGGGTTCAATCCCCGGTACCACAAAAATAAATAAATAAATAAATAAATAAATAAATAAATAAAGTAGTAAGAGTAATGAACAGTGATTAATACCTTGTACAAAGAACTCCATTTACCTAAGAGTACGTCAATTCTATTCTTCAAACTGTCTTCCCAAAATTCCAGTTCTCTAGAAATGCTTCCCTCTAAAAATAAATCCCACGAGTCCCATCCCTCTCTATTTATACCCTTTGGTTGCTACACTGCTCTATAACTTATGTATACATGTCTGATTTCCCCAAGTGAAATCTCTTAGAAATCCAAGGAGCAGGTTTTAATATTTTTTATCTTGGTTGCCCTCCCCACAATCTTATAATAAACATTCAATGTTGTTTATTGGTTTGGCCAACCAAAGCTCCCGAGAGCTTATTGTAGCAGAGACTGTTTGTTAGCCCCTCCACCCCTATACATGTTCTCCTCTTTCCCTTCCATGGTAAATCTTGTGAATTCTACCTGCACACATGGCTGCCTAAAATATTTTCCAGTCTCCCTTACAACTGTGTATAGCCAGTGTCTGAGTTTTGGCCAGTGGGACTTAAAGTTCTACACAACTGCTAGGAAGTTTCTTTAAAAGGAGAGAGAGGGTATCTCTTCATTCTTCCTCCTTCTGACTGGAATGCGAAAAGGATAACTATAGCTACAGCTGGTGATCTGAGCCATGAAATAGAAGCTGAGTGTTGGGGATAATGGAGCAACAAGAGTAAAGGAGTCTAGGTTCTTGATAATCACACAGCCATCAAACCTGGATTACCTGGACTTACAAAACAAAGAAACAAGTATCTATCTTTTTACACCACTACTATTCGGGATTTGTCACTCACAGTCAAACCTAATCTTAACTTACTCATCTACAATTACTATTTCTAAGTTTAAATACCACCTCACACAACTAAAAGTTGATTCTTCTACATCTAAGTGTGAACAAACAGTCCTCTAAATACTATTACCTGTGATCCCAATTTATAGCAATGATAGTCATCTTCTTATTGACTTAGAAATATAGTCTAGGATAGTAGTTTTCAAACTTCATCAAAATCATGTGAAAGGCTTACTAGGAAGGAAAGAATTAGAATACACACACACACACACACACACACACACACACACACACACACCAGCTCTTTCAAAAAGCCCAGATCAGAAGAAAAAGAAGAAGGGGGTAAAAGAGTCAATTCATTTCTATCACATATCTATAATTATGAGCTCTTCACAGAGAGAAACAAAAAATGTGGAGGGCTGGGGGGGGTGCAGCTCAGTGGTAGGTGCTTCCCTAGTATGCACAAGGCCCTAGGTTCATTCGCCAAGACAGTAAGGGAAAACAAAACAACAACAACAAAGAGTGGAGATAGGATGAAATTACAAGAAACAGGTGGAATAACTGATATACAAGATCCATGATAAAAGGGGATGGAATAAAAGTAAAGGGGATGGAATAAGAGCACAGGTGGATGGATGAGTTTTTATCAGGAAATTTTTCCACTTTTTCCACTGTAATGCAAGAGTAGTGAGGATCAGTGATGGAGACTGAAGTTGGTAAGTGAGGACAAGAAAATGAAAATAGTACTTCCACATTCTGAGAAGAGAGATATCATTTGCTGAGAATGAGAGACTAAGAGGGTCTGAGGCCCTCAGTAGAGCAAAAGAGTTTGAAAGAACTGTTCAATATATCTTCTCAAAGGCCTAAATAATATTCAATTGTTAGCTGACAATTATAATACTATATAAAATAGTAAGTATGGTATATTTTGCTATATTACATGCATAGTGTTAACTATACCAATCAATATTCTATAAAGTTTTATTTCACTAAAAAAAGATTAAGCAGAATTATAATATTCTACAATTAAACCCATCTGCTTCTAGTCTCATGGTTTTTCAATTCTTTATATAAAAAAAGCTGATTAAATTTTGACCAATTTAACAACACTCAGGTTACCACAGAACTCAAGTGATATCATAATTCAGGTTAGCCAGAGATTAATTTTACATAATTTACTACAATTATTCTTCATCATTGATTCAAAAGAAAATGTCTTAATTAATCTGTAGTTCCAAAGAAGTTTAATGCCACAAACACAGCATTTTCATTCAAACATTAAAAATGCAAAAATAAGTGGAGCGCGGTGGCACACGCTTGTAATCCCAGTACTTAGGAGGTTGAGACAGGAGAATCACAGGTTCAAGAACAGCCTCAGCAAGTAGTGAGACTCTCATGAACCTAACAAGACCCTGTTTCAAAAATAAAAATAAAATTTAAGAAAATCGGGCGGGAGGTGTAGCTCGGAGGTAGAATGAGGTTTAATCCCCAGTGCCACAAAAAAAAATAAAAAATAAAATGTTACTATTATAGTTTTCAATAATATAAAAACTTCAAACAAAAGCAAGCTTTGACTTAAATAGTATTTTTCCTTTTTCTTATAGGATGGAAGAAAACCTCTGAGAAGTTTCAAAATGGTACTTTCACTCTTACCGCATAGGAAAATACTCCAAATAACAGGCATGATATACCAACCTAAATCGCATTTTATTTTCAAAATGTAGTTCTAATTATAATAATGAACTTAGGATAATTTGCCTAACTCATTCTTCAGTCGGATACTTTATTCCAAATCAATTCAAATGAATGACAACATAAAATAACTTGAATAAAAATTTAGCACATACTATCAGAATGTTTTATAACTATGAAGTTCAATATGGTAACCACTAGTCACATGTTGCTATTTAGGTTAAATTTAAATTTATTAAAGTTTAATAAAATTTTAAAATCAGTTTCCCAGTCAAATTAGCCACATTTCAAGTGTTTGATAGATATGTGTAGCTACTGCATTTATTAGACAGAACAGATACAAAACATTTCTATCATCACAGTGTGATGTGATCATGTCTACTGGATGTCTATTAGACAACATGGGTCTATAACAATGGTTATCAGTACATAAAAGAGACCCTGCTATGACAGGCTGACATCACCTGAAAGTGACTAGGCTAAATATTATTTTAAAACAACCTACATAGCCAGGCGTGGTGGCACACGCTTGTAATCCCAGTACTTGGGAGGCTGAGACCAGAGGATCCGGGTTTACGGCCAGCCTCAGCTACTTAGTGAGGCCCTCCGCAACTTCATGAGACCCTGTTTCAAAATAAAGGATGAAAAAATAGGGCCGGGGAGTGTAGCTCGGAGGTAGAATGCCCCTGTGTTCAATTCCCGGTACCAAAAAAAAAAAAAAATCTATATAATAGTGCACTGCACAAAAACCTGCAAATGATCAATCAACTTTTGGTGATGGTAACACATTAAACACTGTAATATTTCTAATTTCAGAGAATAGAGGGTTACTCGTTTGTTGACTAACTCCAATTGCTAAAATGATCAAGCAAATTAACATGTAAAAACTAAGAACTAAAAAATTAATTAAAACTGCAGTCCGAGCCAGGCATGGTGGTGCATGCCTGTGATCCCAGTACTTAGGAGGCTGAGACAGGAGGATCGCAGGTTCAAGGACAGCCTCAACAAGTAGTGAGACTCTCATCAACCTAGCGAGACCCTGTTTCAAAATAAAAATAAAAACTGGGCTGGGGGTGTAGCTTGGAGGTAGAATGCCCCTGGGTTCAATCCCCAGTTTAAAAAAAAAAAACTACAGTCGGTAAATATTATCTATTCTTTTACAGATATAAATGTACTGAATAAGCATATGACATGGTAGGGAATGTTTAAAACACACACACAAACAAATGCACACAGAACATAACAGCTAGTACCTGACATTTAAGACCTTGAAATTAAATAAGCTTGATGTAGTTTCAACATCTGGCGTGGGAAACTTTCTAAGTCTAAAGAATATTGGCTTAAGGATTTATAGCTTCTTCCTTGTTTTGGCAGACCACTGCCTTTCTTGAGGGAACTGAAGACAGTGACCTCAATGCCCCTCTGCTATCTAAAACCTATTTCCTCCTGTTTTGCTTCACCTTTTGCTTGCTTTGTTTAAGGATAGAAGACCACCCCAAGGAGGAGCTGAAGACAGCAACTTCTGCCACTCTTGAAAAACTGCCAGATAACAACTTATCTTCTAAAGTATTCCTAACACAATGCTTTACTCCTTAGCCACAGACAATGATTCAATGACCCAATCTTAATTCTATAAACTTGTAATAAAAGGAAGAGCTGAGTTTTGCTCAGAGAGTTTGGCTCTCTTGCCTTCTCCCCTCTCATCTCTTCATTGTGTCGTCCTGTGCCCTGCTAGTACAGAGTCCGCCAATCTGGAATAAATTAATTGACTTCATAATGTCAAAAATTAATTGAAGAGGTAGGTTGTCAGGCTTTTTCTTGTTTTGCATTCGTACTAGAGATTGAACTCAGGGTCATTGTACCTCCAAGCTATACCCAGCCCTTTTTTATTTTGCTTTATTTATTTGTTTATTTTGAGGCTGGCCTCCGAACCTGTGCTCCTCCCCAGCCTCCCAAGTACTAGTATTATAGGCATGCACCACCATGCCTGGCTTCAGAATATTTTTTACCTCCCCCAAAATTCAAAGAAAACAGTAATACCAGATCATCAATAACTAGTTACACATTAAGGACCAGTTTACACAATTATATATGCAACCTTTAAAATTGATCTACTGAAATAAAAATGAAGAAATAAAAATACAAAGAAATAGAAAAGGTATAAACCCAGAATGACACAAAGAATGGGAGAGAAGACCAAACCAAACCAGAGATGTTAACCCATTTTTATAAGATGGAAAGTAGATTTAGTGGGTCAAAGGAAACTGAAGCTTAAGAGCTTACAGAGGAGAAAAATCAATTACAGAAACAAAGTTCCCAAAGTTGGAGGCACCATGTAGCACAGAAGGCAGAGGAGAGGAATGAGACTACAAATAGAAGGACTGGATGAAAGTCTATATAACCAGCCCTCCCCTAAATATGCAGGAAACACAAGTTTATTCTTTGAAGAAAATGAACCAGTGAGACTCTAACTCAGTGATGCAAGCACAGGATAGGGCACTGGGTAAAGTGTCACACTGAAAAGAAAAAAGCTAAGCATAAGTAAATACATTAACTGAAGAGTTCCCAGGTACCCTCTCCCTCTCTCTCTCTCTCTCTCTCTCTCTCTCTCTCCCCTCCCAAACACAGGATATCTCTCCAAGACATCTCTCTGGAGGAAAAAAAAACCTTCAAATACTGACGGTTTTAGTGGGGGTGGGGGTAGGAATGTCAAACAAAAATGGCAGCTTAATGTATAAATAGTCTATAGCAGTACTTACATGCTAAAAAGTTCCTTATCTCCTCATCAGCTTTATAGAGTCTCACTCTTAACTATAAATTGTTACCAGAAATCAATAGATTTTTGGGGAAAGACTCAAACAAAAATACAGAGCCAAAACAAACCACAGAAAAAGGAACTGGGAGAAAACAGAAAATGCAGCTAGCAGGAAACAGCTTCAAAAAATCCCAGTGGCCAGTATTCACTGAGTGTTTACTATGTGCCAGGGTACCACATAAGAGCTTTACCCATGAGGTCGGTACAACAAGCATCCCTGTTTTAAGGTGAGAAAAGAGGCACAGAAAGGTTAAGCAAGATTATCACAGGGGAAGGAAGGAAGGAAGGAAGGAAGGAAGGAAGGAAGGAAGGAAGGAAGGAGATTTAGTGGGTCAAAGGAAACTGAAACCTAAGAGCTTACAGAGGAGAAAAATCAATTACAGAAACAAAGATCCCAAAGTTGGAGGCACCATGTAGCATAGAAGGCAGAGGAGAGGGATGAGACTACAAATAGAAGGACTGGATGAAAGTCTATATAACCAGCCCTCCCCTAAATATGCAGGAAACGGAATGAAGGAAGGAAGGAAGGAAGGAAGGAAGGAAGGAAGGAAGGAAGGGAAAAGAGAGTTATATACTTGGAACATAACTGGCAGAAAATGCTTATCAGCTGAATGGATGGATGAATGAATGAACAAACATGAAAACTTGAACAATAAATTTTCTAGTTCTAATCATATATAAATTTTTTAAATAAAGCGACAGAAACTTCTGATAATAAATGCATAGGAAAAAGGCTACTTAGACAAAACCCAAAACAATTTATATTCAACCCACTGAGATTGCTGTCCTTACATTTAGAGTAATTTTACTTTCTATTGCTGAGTCCTCAGCCATACTACTACTAACGGGACAAGCATCAGCATATTCCCACTCCTTATCTCCCACTGGTTAAGGACCCTAGCAGAATGGAATGCATCTTAGAGTACAGACTTAAGAAGCAAGCTGCCTAAGTGGAAGACTAGATATACACTTGAATGGGAGTGCTCTGCATCAGTCTTAAGAGTAAGTACAGAACAACGACAAGTTAATAAACCAGAAGCCTCCCAGGGAAAGATCTCTGGGTGGAATCTTGGTGACTGTGTCAGCTTGAGAAAGTTCTCTTACCTCATAAGCTTTCTCATTTCTAGAATGAAGACAATCTGTTAGGCAGATTGATTGAGATGCCATCTGGTATAAAGTAATTCAATTAATATAAGGTACAATTAATACAAATATTAATTCAATTCATGCAAGTATTAGTAATAATGAGTACTCATTTGTCCATCTACAAAAGGAGAAATAACTTTGGTAACTTCAAAATATAGTTAACTTCACTTGTTTTATGACTTCTTAATGTCTACTTATGAGAAAATGGTAAAAAAAATTATCATATGTTCTGATTTAACTGCACTTATTTCTACAAAATCAAAATAGCAAATTTGTGCACTAAAAGAAAAATCTCTAACCCAGGCATGGTAGCACATACCTGTAATCCCAGTAGTAGGGAGGCTGAGACAGGAGGACTGCAGGTGTGAAGCCAGCCTCAGTAATTTAGCGAGGTCCTCAGCAACTTAGTAAGACTGTTTCAAAACAAAAAATAAGCCAGGAGTGGTGGTACATGCTTGTAATCCCAGTACTTGGGAGGCTGAGACAGGAAAATCTCAGGTTTGCAAGTAGCCTCAGCTACTTAGGCCCTCCACAATTTAGTGAAACCCTGTTTCAAAATAAAGAATTAAAAATAGGGGTGGCAGTGTAGCTTGCAGGTAGAATGCCCCTAGGTTCAATAATCCCCAGTACCGCAAAAAAAAAATATATATATATACATATATATATATATATATATGGCTGAGGATGTAGCTCAGGGGTAGAACCCCATCTGGGTTCAATCACCAGTTTCACCAAAAACAAAGAAAAAAGAAGATCTCTAGATATATATTGAAAGGATAAATAAAAGAACAAAGAGCACTTTTTTTTTTTGGCAGTACCGGGGATTGAACCCAGGGGCGTTCTACCTCTGCGCTACACCCCCGGCCCTATTTTTTTATACTTTATTTTGAAACCGGGTCTCACGAAGTTGTGGAGGGCCTCACTAAGTAGAGAGTGGCCGCGAACCCTGATCCTCTGGTCTCCGCCTCCCAAAGTACTGAGATTACAAACATGCGCCACCACACCCACCCAACAGTACTTTTTAAAAGAACAATGTAGCCGGGCGTGGTGGTGCACTCTTGTAATCCCAGTACTTGGGAGGCTAAAACCAGAGGATCCAGGTCCGTGGCCAACCTCAACTACTTAGTGAGGCCCTAAGCAACTTAGTGAGACCCTGTTTCAAAATAAAGAATAAAAAAATAGGGCTGGGGGTGTAGCTGGGAGGTAGAATGCCCCTGGGTTAAATCCCCAGTACCGTAAAATAAATAAATAAATAACAATGTAAACACTGAATATGGTTTATGTTTTCAGTATACAACTATATAATGTATGATCTCTTCTACCAAAGCAAAAACAAGTGAATAAAGATATCTTGATATTGCCGGGCGTGGTGGCACACGCTTGTAATCCCAGTACTTTGGGAGGTGGAGACCGGAGGAGGATCCCGGTTCGTGGCCAGCCTCAGCTCGCTCTCTTCTCTCTCTCTCTCTCTCTCTCTCTCTCTCTCTCTCCCCCCTCCCTCCCTCCCTCCCTCTCCCTCCCCCTCCCCCTCTCCCCCTCTCCCCCTCCGCAACTTCGTGAGAGGGGTTCAATCCCCGGTACCGCAAAAAAAAAAAAGATATCTTGATATTGACATAAATTTTTACTTTATAAATATTTTTCCAAGTCATACACATGATAAAACAGGTAAATGAATGGCTAAGCTTCACTAGTAATTAGAAACCATGTGTATCTTCTTCAGTACCTTGTTCCCAGCATACAACAGGTTCTTGGTAAACATTTGCTTAATGAACAAGCCATGGAGTTTCACAATAATAAATACAAACATACCTAAGTTCATAGAAAACCAGTAAGCAACAATAAAGATTAGCATTTATAATTTTATGGGTACAAAGCTCACTGCTTTAAAATAAACATAACTCCTATAAAATTAAATATTTTAAGAAATCTTACAAATGTCAATAAACAGATACTGCTTTAGAAACCTAACAGGAATTCAACGTAAAGAAAAATAATAATTCATACAATAATCAGAAATACAATTCAATAAGCGTTCTATGAATTGCTATTTGAGAGCTCATAGTAAGATAGATCACATCAGAGAACAGAACCTTCACCTCACTCTCACCTCAAAACTATTCCTGGAGCATGTGATTTTGAGATACATCAACATCTAACAGCTGTAGGAAAAAAATCAGACTTGTTCTGAAAACAACAAAAGATAACCAGAATAGGAAAAAAATATGTGTTTCCTGTTAGAATTACATATAAATAAAAATATAAGAAAAAAGAAAACTAAAGTTTCAGTGTCAAAATTAAGCAAAAGAATTATAAAGCCAGGTATAGTGGCATATGCCTGTAATCCCAGCACTTGGGAGGCTGAGACGGGAGGATCAAAGGTTCAAGAACAGCCTTAGCAACTTATGAGATCATGTTTCAAAATAAAAGTAAAAAAGGGCTGAGGATATAGCTCAGAAGCAGAGCACCCCTGGGTTCAATCCCCAGTACCAAAAAAAAAAAAAAAGTTATAAAACATAGGTGCAGAAAGAATAATTCTTGTAACTCAAGAACCTAACATAATACTAGTGGCATAATCGGCACTCAACAACTGGAGAGTAAAGGAAAAAAATTACTTTTATTTTTTCACATTTTCCCACTTTTATTTATTTATTTTTAATATGTTTTTATTGGTGCATTGTAGTCTCACATCACAATGAGTATCAGTTTGGTGTTAACATACATGCACACAGCTCTTAGTGTCCCTCCCCCCACCTGCCCCCCCACTGTAGCACTGAGAATGATGTTGGTATAATCTCATATGTACTCATTGTTTATGATAGTAATTCCATGGATTCACTTCTTTCTTGCTCTTCCCCTTCCCTTGTACCCCTTCCCTTGCACCACTGAGGGTTCTCCATTGTCATTGGAGTCCCTTTTGTGTCCCCACTACTCCCTAGGTTGCAAAATTACTTTTTTTCTAAGCTCTGTAATAAATGCTTTAAACTTCTGTTATTTATGGACAAAATAATATTACCAACTGAGAAAAATAACACTAACAAAAGAATTAATTCTTATGAAAAGCTAAATAGTAGAAGGCCGGGGACACAAAATTTTAGTTAACAGTAATTCAATATTGAATCATTTACCAATGAGCAGCACCAGCTATCTTCTTTCGTGTTTTTCTGTTTTGTTTTTATTGTTTTGGTGCTAGGAATGGAACTCAGGGCTTTAAGTGTACTAAGGAAGTGCTCTACCACTGAGCTATAGCTATATAACCCCTACCATTGAGCAATACAATCCCAGCCCCTCCTTTTCTCCTCTTTATTCCAAAAACAAATGAACATTCATCTTACAAGTTAAATACCTAACAATACCCTCTTTAATTGCATATGAGCAATAAAGCCAGCACGCATGCCAATGAAAAATATCAAAATAATTTAAATTTTTAAAGAATTAGGCCTGGGGGCTCACACCTATAATCCCAATACTTAGGAGGCTGAGACAAGAGAATTGCACATTCAAGGCCATTCTCAGCAACTTAGAGAGACCCTGTTTTAAAATAAAATAGGGCTGGGGGTCTAACTCAGAGGTAGAACATCCCTGGGCTGAATCTCCAGTACCAAAAACAAAAAAACAAAAAAATTATAGAATTGGCCTTAATAAATTTTTAAAAGACTGGATGTTTAAACTGATTAATACCATAGAATTCAAGGGGTTATAAACATAGCTTCTAAATTTATGTGAGCCACTTTAACAAAGTCATTCAAGTTCTAGGTAGGGAACAAAACATTTTCAGTCCAATCAGGTAAACCTATACTTAGACAGCAGACCTCAGGTTTTCTTCCTTAGAACAAAGCTTCTATTCATTTCATAATTAAATCTGAAACATTTTATGTAAAAACTCACTAAGGACAATTATAAAAAACACAATGCCATTTTCTGGGCAAAAATGAAAATGGTTCTGAATTTTAATTCATGTTCTGTTTCACCAGGACACAAAGGAAAATCTGTGAGGACAACTGAAGAGTTGTTATTTTCCACTTTACTGAAGAGGTATGTTTTAAAATTAAAAACCATGAACAAATCTATCTACAAAATAATTCATTTTTATATCAAACAGCTGCAGACCCTATAATTGAAATAATGTATCTAAAGTTACAAATGAAAAGTGTTAGGTATCATTCTTGAAGTGACAGATTAAGTTCCTAATCCAGTTACAGTAATAGCCATATTTGTAGTTTAACATAAATTAAGACCTTAATTGTATTTGTGACTATTTTAAACAAAATAACAAATTCCTTTGTACCTGTGAGTATAATTTATAGCAAAGCCAGGTTCATTTTCCAAACCAATCTATTTCACACTGCAGAACTACTCTGGTATAATGCTATAATGTAATTCTTGTAGAATGTTGAAAGAGTAGATTCACTAAGTGCACAGAAGAGGTTTGAAGATAAATGAAGATGCTATTCATTCAAGGGTAATTTCATCTTAGAACTATATGAAAGATGTTTCACTGACACAGGGTAGTGTATGGCCTCAAATTTAAGCGTATTTTCTGTTCAAATATAATGCTGCTAGATTGATTATGCTGATACTATATATCTAATAATGAAGATTTTTAGGCTTTTTCTGTTTTTAAAAATAGGCTATTTTTTCATCTTACCACTATGTCTATATTGTTCTGTTTAACAGCAATGAATTTTAAAATCCTGCCTGCTATTTATTTTTTAAATGAAAAAATATGGTTAATATTCTAACTTATAATCTCTCAGAACTACAGGAGTGTGAATTTTTGTTAAATTAAATAAATATTTATATTAGCAAACCATTATCCCTTATAACTATTTTATATTACTTCATTAATTAGTAAAAATGACAACTCAGTCACCTAATTTTTTAATATAAAATACTTCATTTCCACAAATCCTACAAGACTACTGTAAATGTTTTACATACACTCATACACCATACCATTATGTGTTGAGGGACTAATATACTGAGGGTTTGTTTTTGGGGGTTTTTTTTGGTATTAAGGATTAAATCCAAGGGCATTTTTACCTCTGAGTTACACCTCCAGCCTTTTTTTTTTTTTTTTTTGAAACAGGGTCTTGCTAAGTTGCTGAGGGTCTCACTAGGTTGTGATCCTATTGTCTCAGTCTCCCAAGTACTGGGATTACAGGCATGTGCCACCATGCCCACCCCAAGATTTTTTTAACCTATTAAATCCTGTTTGCAATTTATCTTCTATAAATATCACATTTTATATACTTAAATTGTGCTAGCTCCTATAAGCATAAATAACCAAAATAGTTTAATACTTTCTGGTATAAAGACAATAATGTAATAGAAGACACCCAAATCTGAAGAATTTAAATTCAATGATATCAAGGAAACTTCTGCAGCCTCCATTTTGCTCATTTTAGAATACTAAAAAGAATTTTACAAGTTCCCTTATCTAGTAAATATTCACTAAATTCTTTTACTTTAGTTTTCCTTTCCTTCTGCCATCACTGGCAATAAATAGTCTCATTTTGCTAAGAATGATCAAAATGAGAGGGTAAATAAATTTTAAAAACCTAAAATTTTACTTTATGAAACTTTAAGGAAGTTGTATCAATTTTAAAAAACATTTTCCACAAAATACTACTCTATTCTTTATTAAAATATATCCACTAGTTATCATCCTACCTGTATTTATATCAGGTTTAAGTTGACGCTTTAAATTGCATATAACCCTGAACCACTCAGCAACTTTCACAACCCAACTGAAAACTCAAAATCATTTCCTCTAAAACATGCAGGTAAGCTGTCTACTATGGCCATCTGAATAACACGACAAGTTGATAGCAGCTATATTTTCATATTCACAGATGTTTCTCCAATGCAACAACTGACCTGTAGTCCCAAACGAGAGATAGTCCTCCCTTTGCTTGTCCCCAAACACTGCATAGGATATTACCATTTAACCACTAATTAATATATCTACCTAAAAAGCATCATTTGCTAAAAGGAAAAAGCAAGGGTCAGCTAAGTACTTATCAGCAGACCTGTCATGTTGGTGTTTATGGCCCAGCATTAATGGGGCCTATAAACATGCTGACTTTTTTAAAAATGATATAACATGTTCAACAATAAGTAGGAGTTCTTTTTCTATTGTCCTCATTCATTTTTAGAGATAAAGTCTTCACAAAGGGTAAGGGAAGATAAAAATATTAAATGCAACAGGAAATCTAAGCTTGAAGTAAAAGATTATTTTTTCATGTAGCATTCTAATAATGATCATCAGTTTGAAATATAGTCTAAAAATACATTTAAAATTTTATAATATCTAGATTATGCCATACAAAAAGAAAAAGTTTAATTGGTTTCATGTATATTAAATGAAATTCTTTTTTTTTTTTTTTTTTTTTAATT